>JAADVQ010000447.1:0-14377 GCA_023335835.1 Elongisporangium senticosum
GAGTATGCGAAGCATACGAACTTGAGGAGGAAGAGGACCGGCGTCGATGACGCTTACGAGAATAGCGGGGACGCGAAGGTGATCGCAATCGATCACGTCCACGAGAAGATGAGCGGTGACGCCCGCGACCATGGGATGGTGAGCGGTGACGTCCGCTATCACGGTCCTCCTCGACCAACTCGCCAGACTCGCATGAACAAGAACGCGCGCGAGCTGGCGGCGCAGCAGTTTCGGCATTAGCTTTGAGGCCTTTGCGCTGTGCGTGCGATGGATATGGACCCTTGGCTTGGGTCGGATCGCGACTAGAGTGCACGCCCGCGGGCTGCACAGTCGCAAGGGTTGTCTCGGAACCCAGAGGACGAACGGGCGGTGTGGCCGCGTTCTCATCAACAGCCGTGAATGGCCATCGAGGAGAGAGAGTGCGCTCCCGATTCGTGTCTTCCTGGTCGGACTCGTCGTAGTCGACCAGGACCTCCTCGTTGGCCGAGGCAAGATCAAGGATCGGCTCAGCCTTGAGGGCTTGGAGCGATCCTTCGCTGGCTCGGCCTTTGAGGGCTTGGAGCGATACTCAGCGATTGAGAGGATCTTGGGCTGTGTGGAGTCTTTAGGCGAAGGGTCGGATGACTCCGTGAGCTCGGATGCAGCCTTGCTCGGTGAGCTGCTGCGATCCACATGATCAGAAGAAGTCACGAAGACGTCGGGCTCCACAGCCATCGCACCACGAGAGTCCATAGACTCAATACCCTTAGCGGGCGCCTTCGACTCCTCGGAGTCTTCAGAGCACGTGCTCTCGTGACCCCTGTCGATATCGGAGTCAGACACAGGGTCGGGTATCTTCTTGTGTGCGGGCACGACTGGATCGGGTGGCACCTCAGCACCCGGAGCGCGGCGGGCAGGCGACTTGCTGTCGGCAGCGGTCGATGCCATGGCGTCCTTGGCCTTATCCTTTGAGGGTTTTGGGCCGGACGCAGTAGTCGGTGGGGCGGCGCTCTTCTTGCGAGCCACCGTCGGCTTCGATGCCGCTTGCGAGCGAGCATCAGGTTCGGATGAACCACGCGTGTCCTTAGGCACTGACGTCGGAGCGTCTTTAGCCTTCTTGGCGGCGGCAGCGCCGCGCGCCTTCGTCTCCTTGGTCGTTGGCATTGGGTCTCGTTTGAAAAATGACTCAACGACAAGGAAAGGACCGCTGTCCCTTGTGCGAGAGAACCTACGGAGTGTTCCTCGTTTTAAGTGGGGGTGATGTAACGGGATTGCACAAGACGGTTATATTACGAAGATAACCCGTAGCCACTCCAAGGAGGTGGCACTACCCGTGGTGTGGTGTACCTCAAGCTCTCTTATAGAGAGGGGTCACTGTACGGTGGGTACCAGTTGAAGTACCACCAGGCCTATGACGTCAGCTATTCGTATTTAAGAGTACCAGGGTTGGGTACATAAGGACCTCCATAGCCCCAGCAGAAATCAGGCTATCACTTTAGAAGGGTGTGTTGTTAGGTAGGATAAATCCAGTAGGAGCCAGTCTAAGTACGAAAAGCTAAGTATACTCAGTCTTAAATCTACTTCCTCTGTAGCACTCGCGCCATAGACTAGCGCGACCAGGAAGCGAAGCTTCCACGCACCTCTGTGCATCGTGCTGTGTGACTCCCGTCACACTCACTCACTCTCACACTTCTACCAATACTGTCACACATATCCGTACATCTCTCCTCTTGCACCAGCAGCGCATACAGCTAGACATCTCGGTTTCACACCAGCAGCAGACACTTCGGTAGGTCTCTTCACTAGCACCACCATCACACACACACACCTCGGTGCCACACCACTAAGGTGATTTCGCAGCTTGCACCACACTAGTAGATCTGCTGCTGATTGATTCGACCAACGTCTCTTGATGGCACCCCTGAACGCCAAAAATCTGTTGTCGATAGGATTAAGTATCGGAGAATAACCACAACCTTTTTGGTCCTTGAAAATAGGACCAAAACGAAAGGAAGCTCTCTCGAATGCAATGCGTTTTGTCCAAAAAGTCGCTTTAAGGACAAAGTACAGTGAGAACTAGAAAATATATGTAGGGGTTTGTATGGCTGCTTTTATTGTACATAAAACAAACATTTCGTGGATGTCAGCGGAAGTCGTATGTCTCGTTTATGCACTCAATAGTAAACCTCAATAAAAGTAGAATT
This sequence comes from Elongisporangium senticosum, assembly GCA_023335835.1. Lineage (NCBI taxonomy): Eukaryota > Oomycota > Peronosporomycetes > Pythiales > Pythiaceae > Elongisporangium > Elongisporangium senticosum. The sequence continues at coordinate 2,184 of JAADVQ010000447.1, forward strand.
TTTAGTCGTTAAATCAAGGACAAACTCGACGAAGCCTTTTTTCCCTTTCTCTCTCATATGAACACCTATCCCTGTACAACAGAACATAAACACGGCGAGCTGTTTTTTATTTTATCTTGGAATTTGTATACTCCGAGCCAGCTCTTTTACAACATGTTGGACGTGCATACATACGAAAGTTTCCATATGTATGCAGGTCCAACATTGGGTGTTGGAGGGTTAATGACTTCCAGCCGTTAACCCTTTTGTGGTCGATACATTTTCTATTATAAGAGATTCCTAATGTTTTGTATGACGGTTTTGCAAAGCCCCGCAAATTGCGAGGGTTTGCAGCCGTATCCGAACACGCGCCTAACATTTTTGAGAGGTTTTGGCTGTTTGGCTCGGACCCACTATCGCAAAATCCCACAAATTGCGGTGTTTTGGGCCATTCCGCGAAAACACGAATTTGCAAGACTTCCCATCTTTAGCGTGCTGAAGCAGCCCTCGATGAGGTTTAGCATCGGGCTGTACGGATCCAACCGCAAACAGACCAACTCACTTGAGTCCATTATACCATCAGATGCAAGCAGCTCCCGCACTAGTGTCTCTGTCTGTCTGTGCGCAGGGGCATTGGCCATGACGACGACCACCTTCTTGCCGCGTGGTGCATCCGGTATTGAGCGAAGCGAAGCTCCGCAACGAAGAGATCGGCCACAAAGCGCGCATGATCAGGCATGATGATGCAGCCTCATGAGTGCTCGTCATCACGATCCCCGAGCCAGAAACAACACCGCCCTGAATGTGCAAATTGTCACCCTTGAACGGAGGATGGACTTGCGACATACCTGCATAAATACTCGCGTAATTATGCAGGGATCTCTCGCGCTTTGACGTCAGCGTCAAAACGCTTCTTGCCTATCTGTGCGACCCTTCCCCGTCCGCGAAGAAGGGCTTGGCCCCTCACTTGCGCGCTCGTTGCCATCACTATTCAGTTCGCGATGGTACCTTGATGTACCAAACGAGCGACGACGATACGCTGCGTATCGTCGTCCTGACGATCAAGACCTCAAGTACATGATAATCTTCGAATATCATGACGCACCTGCCAGCGGACATCTCGGCCGTGAGAAGACGTTCCTTTCCGTCTCGCGTGACTTATACTGGTCGAACCAGTACAAGTGGGTTCGGAAGTACGTCGCCGCCTGTGAAGTCTGCCAGCGTGTGAAGCCCTCTCCGTCTTCCACAGGCTCCTCTGCAGTCGCTCCCGATTCCGGCCGAGTGTTGGCAGTCGGTCTCGATGGACTTCATCTTTGGGCTTCCGGCTGACAGTCGGAAGCGCACGGGCATCCTTGTCTTCGTCGACCGATTCAGCAAGATGGTCCACCTCGCTGCCGTTCCGGCCTTGGTCTCCGCCGTCCAGTCGGCACGTATCTTTGTTGATACCGTGTTCCGACTCCACGGCATGCCTTTGGACGTCGTCTCTGACCGCGATCCTCGTTTCACGGTCCGCTTCTGGCGTGATACGTTTGACCTCCTTGGCGTGCGCTTGCGGATGTCAACTGCTGACCACCCGCAGACGGATGGTCAGACTGAGCGCGTCAACCGCGTGTTGGAAGACATCCTGCGCAGCTATTCGCACGCATTCACCTACTGGAGTGAATGCCTCCCGATGGCCGAGTTCGCCATCAACAACACGGTGCACGTGTCCACTGGACACACGCCTTTCTTCGTGAACACCGCCCGCCATCCTCGTATCCCGGCGGCTCTCGGCGATGTTCCCGCTCTTACTGGGGGAGAGCCTCGATCCTCCGCGCGCAGCGACACCGCGGCAGCTCCTGACTCAGCCTTCGCAACGGCTGAATCCGACCTCAGTCTTGGACCCGCCCATGAAACGGCTGGATCAGATGAACTGCCCGAGTCAGATCTGAGCAGAGTAACGGCTGGCTCAGGTCAACCGCCAGACTCAGACTCTGTAACGGCTGAACCAGATTTGATCTCAGCTGTTGCTGTCTCAGGGGGCCACCCGGTTGCTGAAACAGGGTCCCGAGCCCTTCGACCGCGAGTAGGTCCAAATGGCTTAACCGAAGATTTCGTGCCACAGCGTCAAGCCGTAGTCCGTTATATTCGTGACAGCATCGCCGATGCTGTCGACACGCAAAAGCAGCATGTTGATACCAAAGGAAGACGCAATACAGATGAGTTCGCACCGAATTCATTAGTCTTACTATCCACGAAGAACCTTCCTGCACATGCAGTGACTAACAGCGCGAACAAGCTGCTGCCGCGCTTCGTCGGCCCTTTCCGCGTCGTGGGAAGGGCCGGAAATGCATACAAGTTGGAGCTGCCTCCGACGATGCGCTTGCACCCAACGTTTTACGTTGGACGCCTCAAGGGCTATCGTGTCCACGACTCTTCTTTGGCTGAAGGTTCGCGCCCTCAGCCTGCCTCTTCCGCTTCTCCCTCGCAGCTCCTCGCACGATCCCCTCCTCCCGGAGATCGACGATCAAGCCCCGATGGTCGTCGCGCAGGGTCTTCACTTCCGCCCGAAGCTGATCAAGCGAACTGGTCAGCTTCTCGTTCCTCTCCCGCAGTCGCCAAAGCTCAAGGTGGAGCTCGAGAACGTTCCGCTCCACCAAGCGAAGGAGCTCTGCATCGCCAGACACCGGCGGCGCCGATGTCTGAACCGCATCCTGCTCGCGTTTCGTTTCGGCCGCCTCCGCCCCGTCGCTGACCGACTCGACGGGAGCGACTCACTTCTTGGTTGAGGCGCTCTGGATCATCGTATCCAGAAGCGCACGAACGCGCAAAACGATAGTCCGAGCGCGCAGGACCGCGAGTACCTTGTGCACTGGCGCGGCTACGGCTCGGAGAGCGATACCTGGGAGCCTCGCTCTGCCCTGTTCGAGGACGTTCCCGGCCTCGTGCAGCAGTACGAGGAGCGGCGCTAGCAGCGCTCGCCTGTCCCCCGCGAGGTGTGTTGATCCTCACGATCATATCGCGGACAGCAGCAGGCACGTTCAGCGTAACGTGCCCGCTCACCACATCCTCCACGGATGGACCAGCGCCTTGATTTCCGCAGAAGTCACCGCGAACATTTACTGGCACGGCACAAAGAATGCGGGCGTCGTAGCACGCGAAGTGCACCGCCATCGCCATGCCACGACCCGAGCGCTGGCAAAAGCGCTCTCGGGTCTCAACCAACCGAGACATCCACGACGTTGGGTCTCAGTTCCAGTTGTCGAGGAAAGCCTGCCACGCCTGCACCAAGTGTTGGGCTTCGGCGGGCTTCTTCCGCTCGAAGAACCGGCATTCCGCAAAGAGGCTCACGAAATAGGCCTCTTTGCGCAACGAGTTATACGGTCCCCACTGGTAGCCTCAAGCTACCAGCATCGTACAGCGTCAAACGCGGATACGCCGGATTCGACGCACCGCGCATTGATGCGTACGACTCCAAGGATGGCATCCATGGGGCCGAACGTTGCTGGAGGTGCCACGCGTACACCTCGCGCAGTCTGTTCCAGTCGACGTCGTCGTCACGACATCCAACGTCTGCGTATGGAGTCGGAGGCATCATCCACGCCACGACCGACGCGCCTCGGCCGTCGCGCAAGAGGGCATCGCGCGCCCTCCACACTTCGCGTACGCTGTGGGTCGCTCCCTCGATCCACCGCGGGTCCTGGCGATGCAGCACGTCCGGCGGCTGGCGCACTAGGTCCACCGGATTGCCGGCTGACCCTGGCACGCTTCGTGCCGACGGCGGCGTAGCCGTTGACACGCTTACGGCACTCTGAGCACTCGCGGCCACAGCGCCACGAGACTCGTCAAGCGCGCGCTGTCGGCGGTACTCGCTCACATTTAAGCGCTGAGGCCTCGCGACCTCAGCGCTGGCCGGCTTGCCTTCAGCAGCTCCGGGCTCGCCCTCTTCGAGCGCTGAGGACTCAGCCTCCTCGGCGTCTCCCCCCTCGGCGGCTTGGGCTGTGGCGACCAAATGCGGTAGCGCAGTGGCCGCCGTCTTCTCCTCTTCTTCGCCGGCATCAGGCGCTGGGGACGGGTGCGTCTCCGGCGTCTTCGTCAAGCCGTCGTCGCTCTCCTCGTCGTCCACGGGCGGCGTCGTCGTGTACATCTTGGAGATCGTCCCAACAAGTGCACCTTTTGTCAGCTTCTCTACCGTAAGAGCTGGCTTGAGGGGGGATGGTGTAACGGGGTTACCCGACTTAGTATGCACCACACTAAGTTGTCCACGCAGGTCCAGGAAGGGCCCTGCTTGAGTGTGCCACACTACATTTTTCTTGTGTAAAAATTAGAGCACTTACAGCCTAAAGTTACCTAATGTAGGCCTGAGCACCAGCCACTTATTGGGGGCCTGTGATTGGCTATATTTCTTCTAGTTTCATCCAATAGCAGTGGACCACAGACATAGTGTGGCACACACAATCCATACCATATTTGGTCCTGGCATATGCAGCTTTGTGTGGCGCACACAAAGTACAGTGAACCCGGTGTGCTTCAACCGAAGATGTGGAGTGCGAACCAACTAGAGGGCGAAGATCAATGAGGTCGCACACAGTTATGCGCCAAAATGCCTGGATATGGTACTGTACTGTTAAATTCTGAATAGAGCCCCATCATCATGGACTCATCCATGGACGTATACCACGTCCACGCGCTGAACAACGGCGCTGCAGGATGCGTCTGCTGCACTAGCAGAGCAGGCAGATACCCAGCGGCCACCATCTTGTGCGTCTGCGACAGTGTCTTTGATACGGCGGTCATGATGGAGCACTATAATAGGGGCAATCTTCTGTCTGGAGTGCACTGCTGGCTGCTGGTTCCTGAGAATGCCAGTCTTCTTTCTCTCCATCTCCCCTGACGTTGAGCCAGCGTACAGTACTCTTCTCGCTTCGGCGTGAAAAGGACCTTCATTCAGCGGTTCCAACACGCATGCACGACACCAAGGCGAATATGGAAAGAATGACTTGAAGGCCGGCGCCTTTAGCGCCAAGAGGCGGTCGGAAGTGAGCCCAGTGGCGCCAAATGAAGGAGACCAGGCGCCTGCTCGCCCCGGCGCTGCTGCCCAGAACGCAATTCGCCTGATCGTGACCAAGCGGTACGAAAGACTCTCCGAGTCCACAGCAATGGGCAGCTCCTCCAGCAAACAGCGCTTCTCTTCAGAACCTCCGAGCAAGAGGCGCAGCGCGTTCGCCCAGAAGACCGCACCAGCCAAGAAGCCCCAGTCGAAGCCCGCGACTCCCACAGAGGAGCAGGTGCGGCAGGACGTTTACCACCACCAGCACGTCATGAGCCAGGCGCTGATTCGCGGCGCCTGCCGATTACGCTGAGTTTAAATGGGATGGGATAATAATGATAGGCTGCATTCGGTTGGTTAACTTAGTCTTCTTCAATAGCTTCCAGCGGGTCCCAGGACTGGCGCCGCAGCTTCTGCATCTCGCGCGTGTAAGGCACGCGGCGTCCCGAGACGACCACGAAGGTGCCGCCGACGTAGGACTGCGGGATCTTGAGCAGCGCCACGCCGCTGTCCGCGTAGAAGAGGCGCTTGACGCAGATGCACTTGGGGCCCTTGCCCAGCAGCTTGCGCCAGAGACTGCGCTTGCGCTCGGCCTTCTTCACGCTGGAGCTGTCGCAGTCGCGGTGGCCCAGCGGCTGCACGCGCTTGTCGCGACGGTAATTCTTGGCGCCGCAGGTGCACATGGTCTTGGGCTGCTCTTCTTCGGCCATGGATGCGGCTGCGATGTGGAACAGCATGCCGGACGAAGCCATGACTGTTGCTGGTGAGTTGCTGGTGTGTTGCTGTGAGATGCCGGGAGGATTGCAAAGTGAGGCGAATGGGCCGCAGGGATGATGGTGGGTGAGGCCATACACACATCCTGCGTTGGGCAACCGGAATGTTGGTAAGTGGGACAACGTGGCCTGCTGATTGGTCGAGGCATTCGACTAAGCCGCTGCCTGTGCCTATGGCGATACCGCACATAGCCAGAGGCGGGCTGATGAGTGGCGCAAGACGGAAGAGACATCACACACATCAGGCCTCGGACCTGCTTCCTTGAGGGAACACGCCTGTCTCTGCATGGAATGCACGCCGGCAGGTGCAGCGGCGGAAGCAAAATCCAACCGAATCCACCATCGTGCGTTTGCGGGAGCTGAGACAAGTGCGATATGTCGGCCACGCGCTCAACTGAATCTTCCTTCGGGATACTCAGGGGTTGCGCCATCGCATGCGACTGCGCTGTTGAGTCTGGCGTGGGTGATGCTGATGATGTATCCAACTTACGTTCTTCCTTCACGTGCAGATTCAACGTCAGTCCATCACTCGAAGAAACACCACAAGATCTCAGTGGCTCACTCTGGTCTCGCCAGTTCAATGCTTGCTCTGGCGCCGTGTAACTGTGCCTACGATACCATGGCCAGGCGGCTATGCTCTATAGCAACTGCCCTTGAGCTATTTATTATACAGCCTTTGATTCAACAGCACTCGACCCCATTCTCTCCTTTGTCGGAACAGATTCGGCACATAATCAGCGCGTTGGTTAGTCTTTTGGCGACCATTGACGCTTCTCTCGTACTGTACAGAACGCTGGGCTTACAGCAGGAAGGTTGATGTGTGTTTTCACTCATCCAACACGTTACAGTACAGTATCGCAAAGGCACCGGCTTAGTCGAATGTATCAGCCAAGCAGAGCCCTGAACCACATTCCGACCATTCGCGCGCCAATGTGAAGGAGGTGGATGGACAAGATACTGCAGCCACGCCCACTGTGAGCAAGGCTTCCGTTCATTGCAGCGCAAACACATAGCGAAACTCTTGACTACGTGGAGCTGGATCCCACAAAGAAGGCGATGGCATGCGTCTTTCGGTCCCGCCAGCCACGATGTGAGAAAGTGGAGTCAATGATGGACTGCAGTTTCCACGTGGGTGCTTCAATATGTACAGTACAATAGACATGCGGCCTATGCCTACAGTATGTATCCAGACTCAACACGAGGCTGCCAGTAATCAGTCCGAGCTCTGATGTGTGGTTTCACTCATCCAGCAAATGGCAGCTCTGCCCAGGCTATGTGACATATCGACCAACACTCCTTCGCCACGGCAAGTGCAACCTATTATAGAATGGTCCTGGAAGCAGCTCTCAGTTGTATACACTACATAGTGAGCCAGCCGCCTAGGTCCAATGGAACGGCATCAACTCACCATAACACAATTCGCCTTCTCGCGCCCAAGCAACGCCACAGTCAAGCCAAAAAGCATGGACAGTTCTTCCAACAAGGTGCACTTCACGGAGGGAGCTCTGGCCAAGAAGCTCAAGGCGCTGGACGGAAAGACGAAGACAACACAGTCAGAATCCAACACCACAGATGCGGAATATCGCCAAGAAGTCTACCTGCGCCAAGCCGTGATGAGCCAGGCGCTGATTCATGGAGCGAGTCAAATGCGCGGGTGAGCGACACTCCGTCCCAGCAAATAGCACAGGCCATTGTCTTTATAGCTATAAAGGCCAACACATTTATTCAATACCACCAGCACATGAACACATAGCCTAACTAACTCTTGTTGCTGATCTTGCATCGAATGACGGATCAACGGTGACTATACAGCACCAATATGAATGGCTTAGTATTGCGAACAAACGGATCAGGTCGAGGGGAGGACATCTGCCATTGAGAGAGCCAAACAGAGGGATGGGACACCAGGCCTTGCACTGCGACTATTAATTACCAGCATTCAGGACGGCAACTGTTTGAATGTTTGTTCAGCGACTTGGTGGTGTTCTCAGTGTTCTGAGAATAACTGATCCTATTTACCAATTACCATAACTCAGTATAGTACACTCTGCCTCAAATAGTAGACCTGGCGCTGTATTCAGCACAATTTCGACTATTCTTGTAAATATCGCATTCTCTCATTGGTCTCCCCCCTCGTCCTCTGAGGTTAAATTCGCGCGTGAGGTTTTTCCGGCCCGCAGCACGCCGCCGGCCCAAAGCTGATCCAGTCTCCATGTCCATCTTCCAGCGGCGCAAGAACCCGGAGCAGCTGGTGAAGCTGCTCAAGGAGGCGCTGGCCAGCCCCAGCGCGCCGCCCAAGGTCTCCAAGGATGGCACTGCGGAGGACGAGGTCACCAAGCGGCTCAACCAGATGAAGCTGCTGCTGTATGGAGAGGTGCGCAGCTTTCTCTTTCTGCATTCGTGGGCTTCTCAGCTCACCATGTGCCTCCGCCACTGACGCAGGGAGACCAGGAGAGCAAGCCCGAGAAGTGTGCGCAGCTGGCGTCGCTGCTTGTGAGCTCTGCGCTCATCCCGGAGCTGCTGACGAACCTCAATGGCCTGCCGTTCGAGGTGAGAACCCTCAGGCGCATCATTGCCTGGCAACAGCGAGACTGACGCAGGGAGCTGTCTGCAGGCGCGCAAGCACTTTGCGCAGGTGTACAACAATCTCATGCGGCGCGATCTCTCAGGTTTCGTGGCGTACGTGGAGCGCCAGCCGCAGCTGCTGTCGCTGTTGGTCGCGGGCTACGAAAACGCGGACATCGCGCTCAACTGTGGCACGATGCTGCGTGAGGTGCGTGCAGCAGCCGCAATGCTGAGGTAGAGAGAGCCTGACGTGTGTGCTGCGCCTCCCAGTCCATCCGACACGAGTCGCTAGCGGCCATCGTGCTCAACTCGCCCGATCTGTGGAAGTTCTTCGAGGTGTACGTCCACCTGCCGAACTTCGAAGTGGGCTCGGACGCGTTTGCGTCCTTCAAGGACCTGCTCACGCGCCACAAGACGCTCACGGCGCAGTTCTTCACGGCGCGCTTCGACCAGGTCTTCACGGCCTTCAACGGCCTGCTCACGTCGGAGAACTACGTCACGCGGCGGCAGTCGCTCAAGCTGCTGGGCGAAGTGCTGCTGGACCGGTCGAATTTCGACGTCATGATGAAGTACATCGGGTGCGTGGTTTTGTGATTGCTGAGCCGGGCATTGGGCTCTTGGCTAATGCCGCTGCTTGGGTCCACAGAGAGAAGGAGAACCTGAAAATGATGATGAATCTGCTGCGCGACACGAGCGCCAACATCCAGTTCGAGGCCTTCCACGTCTTCAAGGTCTTCGTGGCCAACCCGAAGAAGCCCGAGGCCATCTCGCAGATCCTGCTCAACAACCGCGAGAAGCTCATCGCGTACCTCAAGAACTTCCAGAACTCCAAGGGTACGTGGCGGCCTGAGCTCTTCAATGGACCAGCATGTGGCCTGACATAGCGAACTTGTGTGTGACAGAGGACCCGCAGTTCATCGAGGAGAAGGCGTTGCTGATCCGGACGCTGGAAGGTCTCCAGCCGCCACTGACGGCCGCCGCAACGTGAGCACAGCCAGGCTCTCTGTGTGTCCAGGATGTTATGCAATAGATCGTGAGCCGCTCATTGTGCAATTAAAGTTATCTTTGGAGTTATCGTTCGCTACAGTCTACAGTCTTCTGGACTCTAGTTCTGGCGCAGGATTGGGTAGATGTGGCGGTCGTACGTGGTCCAGAAGGAGCAAGGCGCTGCTCCGTGCGTGTCGGTCACCCAGCAGCTGTGCGCAACATCCGGAACGACGTGGCGGAAGAGCGCGCCTCGCATCTCCAGCGACCGGAGGCCGTACGTGTCCTGTTGGAACTCCACTGTCTGCGTCATGTCCAGCACCTGGAGCGACTGGAAGCTGGTCTCGATGGCTTCTTCCGAGTCCACGATGCTGTACTGGCCCAGAACGGAGCTCTGCCAGGGCGCCACGACGCCGTCGTCGGGTGAGGCGAAGAAATGGGCCGCATGCAGGCGGAGGAAGTTGCGCCGGCGTCTGCGCTGCTGTTCCAAGCAGGAGGCCTGGGCCTCGCAGTCGTTGATGTTGTTGAGCACTGGCAGGAACGTGTTGGTCCTGGTCCAGGGCTTCTGGTTCGGAGACCGAGCCAAGTTGAAGTACGAGAACTGGTCCTGCAGCTCCGTGTGCTGAGACGCGAAGGCGTCGTACTCGCTCTGGAACTGGCCCTGGGTCTGCTCTGCTGTGTATCGGCTGATGTTGAACACGCTGGCGGGCACCAGGATCTGCCCAAAGCCGGCGAGGTACGTGTCCAAAGCGGCTCTGTCGACCGGCTGCGGGCCGTAGAAGACGCCGTTCACGACGCCCGCCAGACTGATGAACGTGCACACTCGGTGGTCGTCCATGTGCTCGATCACAGCGCGCGCGAGGGCACCGCCCTGCGAGTGGCCGATGAAGACGTAGCCGTGGGCGAAGCGCCGGTCCTGGCGCACGACCGACCGGATCTGCTCGATGGCCAGGGGCACCTGCTGGTTGAGTGAGCGGACGGAGCACTCGTTCATGCAGAAGGAGAGCGACACGACGGCGCGGCCTTCGGCCGTGAGGTTCTGGTGGAAGTGGAGTCCTGAGCGATTGTTGGAAGTCACGCCATGGAAGAAGAACACTGGCAGGGCCTTGGAGGTCGCACTCAGGGAGGCAGACTCTGCCTCCGCCGAGGGGAAGACTTCCTTAGGCTGGTAGGGACGTCTGCGAGCCTGCGCCGGAGGCCCACAGAGCAGAGCGAGGCAGAACAGCAGCCACACACAAGCCTTCTTCATGATCAAGTGCGCATACACTCGTCGTACTTTACGTACGAGATGGTACGGTACAGCTCAAACCAACACTCATGGTCAGGTCAAGTGGGCGTGAATGTAGGTCCCAAGGTCAATGACAGGACAATCGCTTTGGTTTCATGATCAAACGACCTTCAAGTTTGACCACGAATGCTGTTCTGTGAGCGTTCCTTGGCCATGAGTGGTGGTCCATGATCAATAGCAGAACAATACAAAGGCGGCTGGTTCTTGGTGCGCAATGGCTCTTGAGGACGCGCGGAAAGAGATTGTTTAGGTCGACATTGCACGCGATCAACTACGTAACCGAGCGACCGCAGTGAAGCTCACTATCCAATTCACTCACTTAGAAGCAACCACTTCTCGAGACAACCATGGAGCCTGCTCTGCCTCAGCTGAACGCCACCCAAGCCATGGAGCCCAAGCACACGGCGGACCAGTCCAAGTCCGCTTCAGGCAAAGAGAACGAGCCGCTCCAGCAGCAGCAAGAGAAGCCCCAGAAGAAGTACATCTCGAACGAGTCGAGGGGCTGCATGCGCCTGTGAGGCTGAGATCACCAGTGCTGAAAACGACGAGATTTCTTGGCAAGAGCATAACCCACTTTTACAATTCACAAGGCTTTTCAAAGCTGTAGACCGATTCCGTTTGTAATTGCAGAATCCATAGCGCTTACGTCCGAACGGTCGTGGCGTCATCGTGTCTGTTTGCTGCAGCTCCACTCTATCTTGAACCAGTACCACGCAAGGAGTCCCACAACAAGAAAGGCAATCACCCGTGACGAGAGGCCAACATTCTCTATGCCCCAATGGACGTTCGAGTGAAGCGCATCGTTTGTTTGACACGTTCTTTGTAATAGCAGGACTGTCACGTTCACCTCAGCCGAACGCCACCCCAGACAAAGCCGGTCCAGATCCGCTTTGATGGAAGAGAGTAACCCTTGATTGAGCTCAGCTCAAGATCTCCGGATCCTCTTGAGCCCACAGAGTCGACTGATCATTCGTGTGTGGCCGTGGTGAACAGCTTTGGCTGAGGCTAAATCCAATTTGGCTTAACATCGCTCTTGTTGAAAGCAGTCCTAGTGATTCTCTGGGCAAGAAGTACAACAGGCTGTAAGTTATAGCTGCTGCTGTGGCTGGATGCCCACGGCATGGATGATGCTGTGGATTTGGGCAGCGTCGTCTGCAAAGACCATTTGCAGGTCTTGAGATACCTCATTCTGCATTGCAGTGAGCCATATCTGTCTTGGTCCAGCTTCAGGCATGGATACTATACAACAGATGAAGCTGAAAGAAGAGATCACTTCGCTTTGGTGGCGTGGATAAGCTCAGCATCGGAGGATCGCGTTGCAAGAATCAGCATCTCAGATCGCCCTGCGTCCTGCCTATTAGATTACAGTACATTCATTGAGAGCCCTGACTGAGTCCAATCCTTTCGGCGCTCTCGATCAGTAGCGGTGCTTGATGTTGACCCTGGAAGTGAGGACGAGAGACACCTATAATGTCAAGCCATGCGGATGATGGAGCGACCAATGCTGCCAGTCCAGCTTTGACGCATACTGTACTGTAGTTAACTCGTGAAAATAGAACCACCCGTGTACTGTAGA
>JAADVQ010000448.1:0-14348 GCA_023335835.1 Elongisporangium senticosum
CATCGGCGGATCACACTGAGTAAGTCCATGTCGATCACTCCGAGACCCTCCGACTGACAGCCGAAGGGGAGGGAAACATGGGTCAATTCTCAGTGGAAACTTATAGCCGCCCCGGGGCACATCTCAGTGGCAATCAACACTCGATGCAGATTGCGCTTCTGCAGTGCATGCAGGAGAGTGACGATCAGGCGAGCGCCGGTGGCACCAATCGGATGGCCAAGCGCGCAGGCGCCGCCGTTCACATTCAACCTGTCATGCGCAATGCCCAGGTCGTGGGCTGCGGCCATGGCAACGACGGCAAAGGCCTCATTGATCTCGAAGAGGTCGACGTCCTCGATTGACCAGCCGATCTTGTCCAACAGCTTCCCGATCGCGGGCGCCGGGGCGGTCGTGTACCATTCCGGCTCCTGCGAGTGGGTGGCATGGCCCCTGATCTCCGCGAAGACCGGAAGGCCGCGCCTTGCCGCTTCCGAACGGCGCATCAGCAAAAGGCTCGCGGCGCCGTCCGCATTGGCCGAGGCGCTGGCCGCAGTGATGGTACCGTCCGCGCGGAATGCCGGTTTGAGAGCGGGGATTTTCTCGGGCGAGACTTTCAGTGCATGCTCGTCATGGTCGATAAGCGCGGTTTTGCCTTTGACGGTCACCTCGACCGGCACGATCTCGGCGGAAAAGGCTCCGCTTTCGATGGCTGTCCGTGCCCGGGTCAGCGTCATTGTCGCATATTGATCCTGCTGGTCCCGGTCGAAGCCGTAAGCTTGTGCGGTCGCTTCGCCAAAATCGCCCATGGGGCGGCCCCGGGCATAGGCATCCTCAAGGCCATCGAGCATCATGTGGTCGAAGACCCGGTCATGGCCGGCCCGGTATCCCGCCCGCGCCTTTGCAAGCAGATAGGGCGCGTTCGACATCGACTCCATGCCGCCCGCCACGACAATGCGGGCAGATCCGGCAAGAATCAGGTCATGGGCCAGCATGGCGGCCTTCATGCCCGAGCCGCAAACCTTGTTGACGGTCGTGGCGCCCGTGGCATCGGGCAGGCCCGCGGCGCGGGCTGCCTGCCGGGCCGGAGCCTGTCCTTGTCCGGCGGGCAAGACGCATCCCATGATGACTTCATCAACATCGGCCGGATCAAGACCGGCACGGGCGACAACGGCGTCAATAACCTTGCTGCCCAAGGCCGTCGCTGACAAGGGCGCGAGATCGCCCATGAAACGGCCCAAAGGGGTGCGCGCGGCGGATACGATGACAATGGGATCTTCTGCGGGCATGAAATATCTCCTTTAGCGGTTCGTCCCCGAGGTATGAAAAGGCAGGGAGCGGCGCTGCCGCTCCCTGCAGGCGGGGGCTCAGGCGGTCAGCATCTCGCTGACGTTGGCATCGCTCACGTGGGCATCGCTCACGTGGAGCACTGCCGGGGTTTCATGGTCGTCGGGCCGCTTGATGCGGAACCACATGGCGTAAAGCGGCGGCAGGAAGATGAGCGTCAGGACGGTACCGCCCACCGTGCCGCCGATCAGCGTGTAGGCCAGCGCCCCCCAGAACACCGAGAAAGTGAGCGGGATGAAGGCCAGAACCGCCGCCAGCGCGGTCAGGATCACAGGTCGCGCCCGTTGCACCGTTGCCTCGACCACGGCATGATACTGGCTGAGGCCGCTGCGCTCGTTGATCCGGATCTGGTCGATGAGGATCAACGTGTTGCGCATGATGATCCCGGCAAGCGCGATCAGGCCGATGATCGCGTTGAAGCCAAACGGCACATGGAAAATCATCAGGGTCGGCACGACCCCGACCAGTGCCAGCGGCGCCGTGAGCATCACCATGGCCATGGCCGAAATCGAGCGGACCTGGAAGATGATCACCAGCGCCATCAGGATCAGCATCACCGGGAAGACGGAAGCCAGCGCAGCATTGGCCTTGCCCGAATCCTCAAGAGCGCTCCCCGTTTCGATGCGATAACCGTCGGGCAGGCTTTTCACCAAAGGCTGCATGTCCTTGATGACCTGATTGGAGACATCCGGCGGCTGCAGATTGTTGGCAACGTCGGCCTGCAACGTGATTGTGACCAACCGGTCCCTGCGATGCATGATCGGGTTTTCATCGCGTATCTCGATATGGCCGATCTGGTCGAGAGGGACGCGTTGACCGTTGACACCTTCGAAGGTGAAGGCGTGCAGCTTGGCCGGGTCGAACCGGTCGTTGCCGGCGGAGCGGGCAATCACTTCCACTTGGCGGATGTCCTCGCGCACGGCGGTCACGGGGACGCCGGTCAGCAGGAACTGCAGCTGCTGAGCCGCATCGTGCGAGGAAAGACCGATGGCCTGGAGCCTGTCCTGATCGAGCACGAAATGCGCCGAGGGGCTGCGTTCACCCCAATCCGTGTTGACCTGGCGCAGGCCCTTGTTGGCCAGCATCACTGTTTCAAGTTTGCCGGCGATCTCGCGCACCTTGGCTTCATCAGGGCCCATCACGCGAAAGGAAACCGGGAAGTGCGCGTAGGGACCAAAGACCAGCTTGGTGAGGCGAATGCGTGCTTCTGGCGCAAGGCCATGGGCCGCTGCATCGCGGGCGCGAGCGATCAGCGCCTCTCTTTCCTTTTCGCTGCCGGTCAGGATCACGATCTTGGCAAAGGAAGGATCAGGCAGTTCAGGCGCAATGACCAGATAAAAACGCGGGGCGCCTTGGCCGATATAGCTGGTGACGATCTTCGCCTCGGGCTGCTTCTTGAGCCAGGCTTCAACAGTCTCCACACTTTTCTGGGTCTGGTTGATGCTGCTGCCCTCCGGCAGTTGCACCTCAAGCAGCACTTCGGGCCGGTCGGACATGGGGAAGAACTGTTGCGTCAACAGGCCCATGCCAAGGACGGCCGCGAAGAACAGGCCCGCGACCCCCAGAACCACCTTCCTGCGGTTGTCCACCGCGCGCATGATCAGCTTGCGCGCCTTCCGATAGAGCGGGGTGCCGTAAATCGCTTCATGCCCACCGGCGATCGGCGCGATTTTCGGCAGCAGTCTGACCCCGAGATAGGGCGTGAAGATCACCGCCACGAGCCATGAGAACAGCAGCGCGAACATCACCACCCAGAAGATGTTGCCGGCGTATTCCCCGGCCGACGACTGAGCGAAGCCAACCGGCATCAGGCCGATTGATGTCACCAGCGTACCAGACAACATCGGTGCAGCGGTGGTGTGCCATGCTCGCGCCGAGGCCGTGACGCGGCTGAGCCCTTCCTCCATGCTGACGACCATCGCCTCGATCACGATGATCGCATCGTCGACCAGCAGGCCCAGCGCCAGAATAAGGGCGCCCAGGGTGATGCGATCGAAATCCCGCCCCGTCACCAGCATGATGACGAAGACCCCGGCCAGCGTCAGCGGCACGGCGGCGGCAACGACAATGCCCACGCGCCAGCCAAGGCTGATCAGACTGACCACCACCACCACGGCCAAGGCGACGAAAAACTTCAGCATGAATTCGCCGTAGGCTTCCTGGATATTGACGGCCTGATCGGT
Source organism: Elongisporangium senticosum (assembly GCA_023335835.1). Taxonomy (NCBI): domain Eukaryota; phylum Oomycota; class Peronosporomycetes; order Pythiales; family Pythiaceae; genus Elongisporangium; species Elongisporangium senticosum. The sequence goes on from JAADVQ010000448.1 coordinate 3,507, forward strand.
GACCTTCGTGAAGGACACTCCGGTCGGCAGGCTTTGCTGGATCCTGGTCGTTTCGGACTCCAGATCCTTGCCCAGCGCCAGCCCGTTGTAGCGGTCCTTCATCACCACGCCCAGCAACAGGGCCGGTTCCCCCTGATTGCGCACGATATAGGTTGCCGGGTCCTCATACCCGCGATGGACCTGCGCGATGTCAGCCAGTTTCATCGTCTTGCCGCCCACGGTGATGGGCGTGTCGCTGATCTTGCGCAATTCGTCGAAGCCGCCGTCGAAACGGGCCATGACTGTGGGGCCTCTGGTCTCGATCGAGCCGCCGGGGGTGACGACGTTCTGATCGTTCAGTGCCTGAAAGATCTGACGCGCGGAAACGCTCATCGCGGAAAGGCGGGCATAGTTGAATTCGACGAAGATCTTTTCGGGGCGCTCGCCAATGACATTGACTTTCTTGACGCCGCGCACCTGCAGCAACCGCTCGCGCAGGGCTTCCGCCTCGCGCACGAGGATGCGCTGAGGCACGCCGTGGGCCTTCAGAGCATAGAGGCCGAAAGTGACGTCGGCATATTCATCATTGATGAAAGGGCCAATGGCTCCCGCAGGCAGGCCGAGCCTGTCATCACCCAGCTTCTTGCGTGCCTGATAGAATTCTTCCTGCACCTCCTTGGGCGGCGTGTTGTCCTTCAGCGTCAAGGTGGTGAAGGCCAGACCGGGACGCGTGAATGTCTCGGTACGATCGTACCATTTGAGTTCCTGCATCCGCTTTTCCAGCGGCTCGGCCACCTGATCCTGCATTTCCTGCGCGGTTGCACCGGGCCAGACCGTGTAGAATGTCATGGACTTGATGGTGAAGCTGGGGTCTTCGGCACGGCCCATCTTGTTGAAGGCAAAGAACCCCGCCACGAAAATCGCAATGATCAGAAACAGCGTCACCGACTTTTCCCTGACGGCCAGTGCCGAGAGGTTGAAGCCGTGGCTTTGAATGGGGGTCTGAGCGGTCATGGACGTGCTCCCAGCTTGGTCGCGGCGATCACCACGGCCTGACCTTCGTGCAGGGCATGTGCTCCCAGCGCCACGAAGCGCTGGCCCTGCGCAAGTCCGGCGGTGATTGTCGCGTTTTCCTCGCCCAGTGCAGCAACCGTCACCGGGATCCAATGCACAGTCTTGCCGTTTTTACCGTCGACGATGGACCACACTCCCGGACCATGGCCCCTGTCCAGCAGGGCGCTGAGAGGGATGGTCCGCTGGCTTGAAGCGTTTGACGCCGCACTGGCCAGCACGATATTGACGGTGGAGCCAAGGGGGGCGTTGGCGGCAGCCCCTTCCAGCACATAGCGCGCATCAAAGGTTCGCGTCTGCGGATCGGCCGCATCGGAAAGCTGGCGCAGCCGCCCGGTTCCCGAAGCGCCCGCACCGCCAAACAGGGTCGCTTGGGCGGTGGAGCCGATTGCCGGACGAATGGTTTCGGGAAGGCTGATTGTCGCCTCGCGCGGGCCGGAATGGGCCAGCTTGATCACGGGCTGTCCGGCCGCGACCACCTGACCGGGCTCTGCCAGCGTCTGCACCACCACGCCGTCAGCGTCAGCGACGAGCGTCGAATAGCTGGTTGCATTGTGTGCCACGTCCGCCTGCGCCAGCGCGGCATCAAGTTGGGCGCGTGCGGCATCGGCATCAGCCTTGGCCTGATCGTAACGTGAGGCCGAGATGGCGCCGGCCCCCACCAGATCACGATAGCGCCGCTCGTCGGCAGCGGTCTGTGCCGCGCGTGCCTTTGCGGCGACGACGGTGTTCTGCGCGGCATGAGCGGCCAACCCATAGTCGGTCGCGTCGATGCGCATCAGGATCTGACCCTTGTGAACGGTCTGACCGGTATCGACCAACCGCTCGGTGATCTTGCCCGGCACGCGGAAGCCCAGGTCGCTTTGCACCCGGGCAGAGACAACGCCGGTAAAGCTCCTCAAAGAGTCACTCGAACCGTTGGAGGTGCTGGCGACTTCAACAAGTGCGGGCCCGACGCGCGGGTCGGCGGGTTCCTGGGTGCAGGCGGCCAGTGCCAGCAGGCTGACCACGGCGAGATATCGATGATTCGGCAATGTCATGCGAGCCTCCTGAGAGGGTGGTGGTGGGTTGTGACTATATTTAAATTTGGTCACTATCAGAATTTGCAGCCGCAGGCTTGCAAAATCTTGCGGCCAATCCATGCTTGGAAATATGCTGCTCGGGGCCGGGCCGGTCTTCCTATACATATGGATAGGTCGGCAGCAGGCCTTGCCGCAAAAGCCTATGGCGTAGCGCCAAAATCCGCTTTTTTTGCAAGATTGACCGGTTCTGATCTGCGATCTTCAAGCTGGATGAAAGATGCTTCGCCCTTTGGCTGTGCGTGCCAGGTGAGATTGGCTTGGCGAGAGGGTGTTGCATTGACATTTAATGACCAAAATATAAATTGGTCACAAATGACCCCGCCGTATGACCATTCAGAAGCGAGACGGACCATGCGCCTTTCGACGACATTTTCTCCCCTGGCCCTGGCGGCAGCCCTTTCCGGCTGCGCTGTCGGACCTGACTACTCCCGGCCTGCGCTCAATGCTCCGGCTCACTTTATCGCGCAGCCTGCCGCGCAGGACGCAGGCGCCACGGCGGATTTGACGCGCTGGTGGGAGGGTTTTCACGATCCGCTGCTGACCGAACTGGTGTTGAAGGCTCAGGCCAACAATCTTGATGTGGCTCAGGCGCTGGCCCGTGTGGTTCAGGCTAAGGCGGGGCTTAACGCGGCAACTGCGGCACTGCTGCCTTCGGGCGGGGTTCAGGTTTCGGCGGCGCAAAATCGTTCCTCACTCGACACGCCCATTGGCCTTATTGCCCGGAAGTCGGGTGGTGCTCGCGATTTTGCCGCTTATGAGGGCGATCTCACCGCCGGGTGGGAGATCGATGTGTTTGGCGGGCTGCGCCGGGGACAGGAAGCTGCGGCAGCGCAGTATCAGGCGTCGCAGGCCGGTGCTCTGGCCGCACGTCTGGCTGTTACCGCGCAAGTGGCCGACACCTATGTGGTGATACGAGGTCTGCAGGAACGACTGGGCATCGCTCGCGGTCAGGTCGTCACGCAGCAGAAGTTGCTTGAGATCGTCAGGCTTCAGGCCGGCAAGGGTATAGCAGCGCCGCTTCAGGTGCATCAGGTCGAGGGGGCATTGGCTCAGGTGCAGAGCACCATCCCGACCCTTGAAAGCGGCCTGAACGATGCCATGAATGCAATCGACCTGCTGTTGGGTGTGCAGCCGGGCACGATGCGTGCTCGGCTTGAGGTCGCTGCGGCGATTCCCGTTCCGCCCTTGATCACCGATGCCGGCGGACCGGTCGATCTGTTGCGCCGTCGGCCCGACATCCTGATCGCCGAGCGGCGCCTTGCCGCCTCCAATGCGATGATCGGTGTGGCGATTGCTGAATATTATCCCAAGATTTCACTCTCGGGTCTGATCGGCACGGCAACGACCGTCGGATCGGGCGCTTTGTTCACGGCATCGGCGACCCAGGCGCAGGGCGTTGCAGGCTTGCGCTGGAGACTGTTTGACTTCGGTCGCATCAATGCCGAAATCAAGGCAGCGAAGGGCGCTAATGCCGAGGCTTTGGCTGCCTATCGTCAATCGGTGCTGCGTGCCTCGCAGGATGTGGAAAATGCTTTCACCGCGTTGACCAAGCGGGAACAGCAACAGCAAATTCTGGTGGAAGGAGAGCAATCGCTTGCCCATGCGCGCAGCGAATCCGAGGCCGCTTACAAGGGCGGGGTGGTCAGCCTGATCGAGGTGCTCGATGCGGATGCGCGGCTGTTGCAGACGCGTGATCAGCGTGCTCAGGCCCAGACCGAAGCTGCAAGGGCGTCCATCGCTTCGTTTCGTGCGCTGGGTGGTGGTTGGAACCCGCCTGTGCAGGTGGCGAGCAAGTGATCCGACATGGCCAATGAATCCGCCATCGCTCCTCTTGCAAGGCTTGAGGCCGGCATGGTTATCCCATTTGCGGGTGACCGGCTGACTCGGGTGAGTGACGATCTGGCCGCTGCATTCGCACCAGGCGATGCCTTGGTCGTGGGGCAGCGAGACGGAACGCTGTTTCACATCCGCGCCGCAACCCGGGAGGCGGTGTCGCAATGCGTCAATATCGCCAGCAAAGCGTTTCAGGCTGCGATAGGGGCATCGCAGGCCCAAAGGGCTGGGTTTTTTCGTGGCGTTGCCCGACGGTTGGGCGATGATGCCATCTGGCATGCTATCGAATTGGCCAACCGTCGCGATGTTGAAACGGTCATCCGGAACGGTCGAGCTACCGGCAGGTTGGAGTTGCGCCCGCAGACGCGGCGCGACATGATTGCGGGGCTGGAGCAATGGGCGCAATTCACCGAACAGGCTGAAGCAGGCCCCGTGCATAGGTCGCCCGGTGAATGGTCGATCTCAGCCATAAAGGCACCTGTCGGCATCGTGGGCTTTGTTTTCGAGGGTCGCCCCAACGTGCTTGTCGATGCCTGCGGTGTGCTGGCCAGCGGCAATGTCGCGGTGTTGCGCATTGGTGATGACGCGGCAGGCACTGCTCAAGCCATGCTTGAGCAGGCGGTTCGCCCGGCGCTTGCCGAGGCGGAACTTTCGGAAGGATCGGTCATGCTGTTGCCGCGCCTTGGCCGGGAAGCGGCCTGGGCTTTGTTTACGGACCGACGGCTGGGGCTCGCAATTGCCCGAGGCTCGGGGCCTGCTGTGCGTCAGCTGGGCGATCTTGCCACACAATCGGGCATTCCGGTCAGCCTGCATGGTGTGGGCGGCGCCTGGATGTTTGCCGACGAGAGCGCGGAGGCTCGACGTTTTGCCGAGGCCGTCGAAGCTTCGCTGGACCGCAAGGTCTGCAACACGCTCAACACCTGCTGCATCGTGCGTCGGCGTGCCGTCGATCTGGTTCCCCTGCTGATCGAGAGTCTGCGCCGTGCCGCCGGGCGTTATGGCCGGTCAGGGCGGCTGCATGTAATGGAAGGATCCATACAGTACGTGCCAGGCACCATGTTTGACACCACCGTCATGGTGGACCGTGGCGGCACCGATGTCTCCGAGCCGTTTGCCGGCGCTTTGCCGGTCGAGCGGTTGGGTGAGGAATGGGAATGGGGCGAGACGCCCGAGATCACTCTCGCCATAGTTGAAGATCTTGGGGAGGGTATCGCCCTGTTCAATGATCATTCCCCCAGATTTGTCGCTTCGCTGATCTCTGAAAACGCAGCGGCAAAGGCCGAATTCTTCAATCGTATCGATGCTCCCTTTGTCGGGGACGGCTTCACGCGATGGGTGGATGGCCAATATGCCCTTGGTGAGCCGGAATTGGGGCTGGCGAACTGGGAATTCGGGCGCCCGCTGGGCCGAGCTTCTGTCCTGACGGGGGCAGGCGTGCACACGATCCGTCTCAGCATGGCGCAGGAACAAATGCATGTCCGGCGCTAGGGGTTCTTGCCCCTTTGGTATCGAGGATGATTCACGCGACCAGACAGCGGCAGGGCAGCATTACGCATCATTTCAGAAAGGCTCTTAGCATGAAGAAATATCTTCTTTTCATGCCTTTGGTATTATTGGTTCCGTCTAACGGCTTCGCAAAGGGCGAAGTCGGCAACGGGGCTGTACCCGAGCAGACGAGAATTCAGTCGCTGCAGGATCGTATCGTTGCCTCAATCATGCCGAGTCCGGGCGGTGATGCGAAAAGGAGGTTTTCTGAATTCAATTCAGGGAGGGGCGGAGCCCAGCGCGAAGCATTTCTTCAGGATAAAATTGCTGAAGCCATTTTGAATAAACCATCAAATCACGATCATTTGAGTGACGATTCAAATCGCAACAATGTTCATTATGAAAATATCCAATATGGTATTTCTAAATCAATATTGCAAAATTGATCGAATTATTGATTAAATAATATTGCGTATATTAAATAAAATTTAATAAACAGCGGGAGATTTTTATGAGTAATTTAGATTATTTTTCTCCAAGGCGAAATCGAATTTTCCATTTTTGGGATGCATTCATGCGGTTCGGTGAAGCTTTCGAAATAACTGAGGCCGAGATTTTGGCCGAACGGGTGACTCGGCTGGAGCGCGAATTGTCTGAATTGCGCGATACGGTTAGTAAAAATTATCTGCATCCTGTTTCCGATAATTTTGTGGATAGTCCGGAATATCGCATGTCTATTGGTAGTTGATCGAATTTTTCAAATATTGTTATTGGTGGGAAGGTATGGAAAAGTTGAAGCGGGCGGATGACTTCTCTCACTCCTGAGGCCGAAGACCGGCTTATAAGAAAGCCTGATACATGCTTTTGGCTTCCGCATTGGCGCGCAAGGCGTCAAGGCGTCTAGAACAGGACAACCAAAACCATCGCGCGCGGGGAGAAAACGGCGAATGAACCGACGCCGTTTGTTGCAGCATCAATGCCTCTGGCCCGTTCACAGGATACTTCCCATGTCCATCGCATTCATTGGCTTTTCCGATTCTGATCTTGTGGGTGAAAAAGGAAGCCGAGGCAGGCAAGGCGACCAGCGCGCCGCCTGAGCGTTTACAGCGCACAACTAGAGTGGGGCGGCGCAAACACGCCATGCTTTGCCCTTTTGTGACAATGATCTCCTCGCCGGGATCTCCTCGCCGGATTTCGACCTGCACGGATAGATAGGCGATCTTTGCGGTCGCCCGCGGCAGCATCTTTTCAGCGCCTTTGCCGATCATCCGGATCACCGAATTCAAGGAATACCAATGGCCAAATTAGCTCTACTTCTTGCCGCCGCCGGCCTTACGCTGGCCGCATCGGCCTTTGGTGCGAAGCCGGGCGGAGCGAGGGGGGATGCCTTGCCGCTCAAGGAATTCATGGGTCATGTGATGCAGCGCAATGCCGAGCAATTGTGGACCTGGTCGGCCGAAGTGATGGATGCCGGGGGCGTGCATGATGGCAAGCCGGCCAATGCGGCGGGATGGGAAAATGCGGAAAGCGATGCGTTGACCATCGTGGAACTGACCCATGTGCTGGAGACACCTGCTTACCGTCTGCCTTCTCCGGCATGGTCGGGCTTTGTGCGCCGCGCGCGCGCTGCGGCCGCGGCCAGCGCCAGGGCGGCCGAGGCACAGGATTACGCGGCCCTGCAAAAAGCGGGTGATGACCTCAACGCAGCCTGTGTGGCCTGCCACTGGCGCTTTGCGCCCGAGCTGGAAAAGGCGCCTCCCTTGCCTGAGCTGTAAGATCGGGCGTCATGATTCATTCTGTTTCGCGCTCCCCCGTTCAGGCCCTGTTTTGGGCCTGCACCATGCTTGCATCGCCCGCTATGGCGGCGGAGGGACCCCAGGGGGCCAACTCTACCATCGTGGTCACGGCCTCCCGCCGCGATCCTCTGGGCGATGCGCAAACCGCCAGCGAAGGGCATGTCACCAGCCAGGAAGTGAAGCTGCGGCCCATCTATCGTCCCGGCCAATTGTATGAAAGCATCCCCGGCCTCATCGTCACCATTCATTCGGGGGAGGGCAAGGCCCAGCAATATCTGATCCGAGGGTATAATCTGGATCATGGCACGGATTTTGCCAATTTCGTGGATGATATGCCGGTCAATCGTCCCACCAACGCGCATGGCCAGGGCTATTCGGATCTGTCTTTCCTGATCCCGCAACTGGTGGCGGCCATCGACTATACCAAAGGCCCCTATCACGCCTTGATCGGTGATTTTGGCTCGGTGGCCTCCTCGCACACCGCGCTGTTGCGGGAATTGCCCGCGCAGGCCAGCGTGACCGTCGGCAGTGACGGCTATCAGGAAGTGTTTGGCGGCGGTACGGTGCGGCTGGGGCAGGGGGCGCTGATCGGTGCGGCGCAACTGGCACATCTGGATGGCCCGTGGCAGCCGGGGCAGAATTTCCGCAAGGTCAATGCCATCCTGCGCTATGCGCAAGGCAGCAGATCTGACGGCTTTACCCTTACCGCCATGGCTTATGCCAGCGAAGGTCGCCTGTTTACCGATCAGCCGCAGCGGGCGGTAGAGCAGGGATTGATTTCGCGCTACAGCACGCTCGATCCTACCGATTACAGCCGATCGCAGCGCTACAGTCTCTCGGCCCATCTCGACCGCACCGTCGGGGCGGGGCAATTGGCGATCAGCCTCTATGGCATCCGCTCGTCGATGACCTTGTGGAACAATTTCACTCACTATCTCGACGATCCTGTGCATGGCGACCAACAGCAACAGGATGAAATGCGCACCACGCTGGGGCTCGCCGCCAGTTTTGCCGCGCGGCGAGGTCTTGCCGACATCACATTGGGGGTGCAGGCGCGCTATGACAGCATATTTGTCGATCGCAAGCATACGCAGGCCCGCGATACGGTCCTGCCTGTCTGCTTTCAGGGGCAGGATGACGGCTCAACTTTGGCCTATGCGGCCATCGGCGGTTATTGCAATGCGGATCATGCCCGGATTGTCATCCTATCACCCTATGCGCAAACGGTTTTTCACTTTGCTCCATGGTTGCGCGCGGTGGCCGGTCTGCGGCTGGATTACACCCACGGGCAGGATCGCTCGATCACGACCGGTCTCTCCGGCCATGGACGGCAATGGCTTATGCAGCCCAAGGGCAGCCTGATCCTCGGGCCTATCTTCAAAAGTGAATTCTATGTTTCGGCAGGACGAGGCTTTCATTCCAACGACATACGCGGGGTGCTTGGGACGGTGTCCGCGCAGCAGATCGCCGGCGCGGCGCAAACGCCGTTTCTGTCGTCCAGCACCGGTGTGGAAATCGGCCTGCGCAGCAATCTGATCCCGCGGCTTTCGGTGCAACTGGCGGCGTTTCAGCAGGATTTCGGCTCTGAACTGACCTATAATGCGGATAGCGGCCAGACCGAACCCGGCGCCCCCAGTCGACGACAGGGCATCGAGTTTTCCGCGCAATATCATCCGTTCCGCTGGCTTGAACTCAACACCGACCTTGCTTTTTCCCGTCCACGTTATCGGGGCGATCCGGGCGCCTACGGGCTGGCAGGGCCCTATATTGCGGATGCGCCGAACTTCATCTATTCTGCGGGCATGCTCGTGAATGGCTTGGGCCGCTGGTCGGGCGCATTGCAGTGGCGTCGCCTGGGCACACACAGCCTTCGGGATGGCGAGCTTGATCCGCGCAATGGCGGATTTTCCGAATGGAACCTTGATGTCGGCTATGCCGCCGGCGGGGGATGGAGCATCCAGCTTGGGGTGTTCAACCTGTTCAACAGCCGCGGCATGGCTGCCGATTACTGGTACGCGGCCCGCCTGTCCGGAGAGCCCGCAGGCGGGGCAGAAGGTTTTCAATCGCATCCGATGGAGCCGCGATCAGCCCGGCTGACACTGGGTAAGCAGTTCTGAGATCCTGTTTGCAAATTCGTCGAAGGGGCAAATCTCGCGCGATGCCGGTCCTCTCCGGCAGCCGTGGTGCCGCATCTGCAGGAGGCGAATTGCCCAATTTCGACGGATAATGGTTGGATATCTTCTCTTTATTGAGATGAATTCGGCGGATTTCATAAAAATTTGCCGGAAGGCCCGGGTGTTGAAATCGACAAATCTCGGATTTGTAAAATTTATCAATGAACGCAATGGCTTGTTGTTATAAGAAATTATGAACGATGATTGATGAATGCGCGATGGACTGGCGCATCGTCTCGCGGTTTCCTGCCCTCCGTTCACAATAGAGGCACAGGCTATGACCGAGCAGCAGCAAGCGGATCGAACACAGATTCAGGCAAGCAGGGGGCGGGGCTGGATTGTGGCCGCTGTCCTTGCATTGGTCCTGCTGGGGGGCGCGGGCTGGTGGTGGCGGCATCGCGCGGTACCGGGCGCCGACGTCTTGATCGTGGGAGATCAGCGTGGCGGGGTGCAGGCCTTGCTCAGGGCTTCGGGCCAGTTGGATCATGTGCCCTATCGCATCGAATGGGCGCTGTTTCCCGCCGCCTCGCCCTTGCTGGAGGCGCTTAATTCCGGCGCGATCGATATAGGCGGCATCGGCGGCCAGCCTTTCGCCTTTGCCTATGCGTCGGGCGCCAAGATCCGCGTCGTCTACGCCGGGCGGGCGATCAGCGGGGCGGGGTCCAAGGCTTCGGCGATCATTGTCCCGGCGCAATCGCCGCTCGCCCGTGTGGAAGACCTCAAGGGCAAGCGGCTGGCTACCATACGCGGATCGGCGGGGCAGGATCTGGCGCTGCAATTGCTGGAAAGGCACGGTTTGGGTGCGCATGATGTGCAATGGGCCTATCTCAACAATGCCGAGGCGAAGGCGGCGCTGGCTCATGGATCGATTGATGCCTGGTCCACGTGGGGCAGCTATGTCGGCTACGCCTTGCTGAAAGATCATCAGCGCGCGCTGGCGGATGCGTCCGAACTGCCTGCGGGCACGGGTTTCTATGCGGCCAATGACAGGGCGATCGCGGGCAAGCATGCCTTGATCGAGGATTTTATCCAGCGCCTTTCCCGCGCCCGCAAATGGGTGGCGGGGCACAAGGATGACTATGCCGCCGTGCTGGCCCGCGAAACCGGCCTGCCGTTCGATGTCGCCCGTTTTACCGTCGATCAGCTGGTGACCTCTCCGGTGCCGGTCAACGATGCGCTCAAGAGCGAGCAGATCGCCATTCTGGAGCGTTATCGCCGGGCCGGAATTATCGACAGGGTTCCCTCGCTTGATGGCGCCTTCGACAGTTCGTTTTCCACGGCTCACTAAGGCCTGTGGACATTTAGCGTAGCGCGATTTTGATGGCGGCGAGGTTGATCATCGCCCGGTAGCTCTGATCAGTTTTTTCGTAGCGAGTGGCAGTGCGTCGGAATGCTTTGAGATTGCAGAAGAAGTTTTCGACG
>JAADVQ010000449.1:0-14333 GCA_023335835.1 Elongisporangium senticosum
CCTAGTCTCCTGCAGATGCAAACTGCTGGCAAATGATTGAGTTTTGGGTGGGTTGATGGAAATTTTGGTTTGCTTTTTGGCCTTTGAGCCAATCAGAACGCGTCCAGACGGCAGTTGCAAGTTCAAGGCACAGACGTTTCTGACGTGTTGTCCCATGGGGATTTTCCAGATCTATGATCCGTAACCGGAGTGCCGGTGCGTGGGGGTGACGTCCTGGAGAACGATGCATTCGAAGAGTCAGTCAGACGCATCCGCTCATCCGCTTCTTGATCCCCCTCCTGCCTCAAGCAGATCTGTATGGCGTGGGTACAAACGGAATCAGATTCGATGATGATCAAGCCGTGGGTACACTTCCCGACAGGATGCGGGTCATGATGGGGAGGGTACATTCAAGCTTCTGTCAATCGACCACCACCACTGCTGTCTGTTTGTGCGTAGTACTGCGCGAAGCGGCTCTGGTGCTCCGTCCACCAGCGCGCCGCGTCTAGTTCGCTCACCTTGTCCTTGTCGAAGAGCACAGCAATGACCTCTTCTTCGAACGTGTCCTCTCGTCTGCCCATGTGCAGCGCCACGCCATCGCGGCCTGCGAACTTATCGGTCTTGCGGTACATGGAGCTCAACTCGAACTTGGCGGCGTCCTGCAGTGTCAGCCGCGCCTTGGTCTCGCTCGAGTCGAAGTCGATGCGCAGGCTCCCGAACACGGGCGAATCGCTCCACGCCTTTACTTCTGGTGGGGGCAGTGCTGCTGTTTCTGTTGCTGCTGTGACGGCTGTGGGTTCAGGTCCACTCGGTGGTTCCACTGTTGCAGCGGCGGAAGAGCTGAGTCCGTTGGCCTTGGAGGTCTCCAGCTCCGACCTCATGGCCGAGAGCAGATTCGACGAGATCTCGATGGGCTGAGAGACTGGGACCCCAGCCAACTGGACGGCCTTGGGCTGAGCTTTCTTCCTGCGGGGTCTCGTGATGGCTCGCTCCTTGGGTCCAGCCGACTTGATGCGGCCGTTGGTGGGCTCCGATATGTCGATCTTGCGATAGCTGCCGCCTGTGGATGTGAGTATCCTGGACGAGCCTCCGCTGCTGTTGCTGGGCCGCTCGGAGAACGTAGAGCGCCGCACCAATTTGGGCTGGAACGTCAGGTCTTTCTCCTTCTCCTCTTCCTGCCGGAGACGCTCGGCTTCCATCTTGGCCTGCTTCTTCTGCAGCCACAGTGCCTGGCGCTCCATCATGGACAGGGACGAGAACTTCTTGGCTTCAACTGCAGGCTGAGGCGCCTCGCCAGCGTCGGGTTCGGCGCTGTCGTCGTCCTCTGCATCGTCCTCTTCGTCCTCTGATAGCGAAGCTGACGGCTCCTGGCTGTTCGCGTCCTGATTTCGCTCCTCTGAGAGCACGATGAGCTCTTTACCCGGCCTCAACTTCCCTCGACTGGGACTGGGACTGCTGATGCAGTCGTCCTCCGCAGTCGGCACCGCAAAGCAGGCAAAGTCCTGCAGCTCCAGCTCTGTATAGCAGTGGCAACAGTCACGTGTGAGAAGCAGAGCTAACCACCCAAAGAAAGACGCTCCACGTGGCCTACGGATGTGCTTCCAGCACTTGCGCTGGGTCTGAGGATAGATGTCTCCTCTCTGGATGTGTCTCCGGATCATCTACAGCTCCAGCGCAACGTCAGTCCACACACAGAGACGCACTGCAGCAGCAGCCTTATAGCAACAGAGCCAAACCTCTTCAGCTCCATCGTCAGGGAGACCTGCACGGTTGAAGTCGACTCTGAGCCAGTTCTCCACGGCCTTGACTCGCGGATGCCACCATTTGCCTTCGCGCTCTTCCAGATCGTCTCTCAGCAGCAGCGCCTGAGAGCCGCAGAGCCATCAGTACCGCAGCCGCACACGCAACTCAATGCACGTCAATGCACCCACCAGATTCTCCGTGAACGGCGCCTCTCGCACGGCGATGGTCTGCACCATCGCGATCGTTCTCTGTGCATTTGATCTCCTCACCCGAAACGATGTGGGCTATTTCCAGCGCCAACGCTTCTCATTGGTGGAAAACATATTCTATGATATTTCATTGGTTGAAAAGAGCAGCCAACGGGATGCAGCCATTTCGCGCATCAAAGAAGAATCGGATCTGCATGCGCCTAGTGTTGACCGTCGGGTTCTGGGGCCTCGGCTTGTGGGCCTGCGCCACTGCGGTCGACGGCAGCTTCTGTAGGTTTTGGTCCCATGTCTTCTTCTGCTGTGTGCCGCTGTACTGACTACCAGCTGCATCTGCAGGCCTCTCCAGAGCCGACTGCTGCAGCTTCTCCCATGCGCTGCCATGCTGTGGCGCTTCCGTTTCTCCCTGGGGCACAGGTGCGCACTGCTCAGCAATGATCAATGAGCAGACCTGCTGCCCACTTGCTTTTTGAATCTCGCCCTTTCTTCGTAGATGCGCTACGCTGTGGCTCTGACGGCATTTGCTACCGAGGGACAGCTCCGTGCCAGAGCAGCCAGGACGATCCGCTGTGCAATCTGCCCAACGCCAATAGCGCTGATGACGACGAGAATTCATGGCGCACGTGTCGCCAGGGCTCGCCCAAGATGCAGGCTCTGGAGACTGATCGAATGTACGGAGGCAGTGCGCTGCATATGGCAGTGCTGGAAGGCCGGGAAGGTGCGCTGGACTGGATGCTGCATCACGAACAACGGGATCTCAACACCCAAGGACATGGCGGCGCCACACCACTTCATTCGGCAGTTGTACGCCCAGCCGGTACTTCGATCTTGCAATTCCTGCTGGCCCATGGAGCCAGAGTCAACGCAGTGGATGCCTTCGGCTTCACTCCGTTGCATCGTGCGATCCAGAGCGGCAACTTCGACGGCGCCACGCTGTTGCTCTCCAGTGGCGCCAACCTCACACTGGCTGCTCCAGGCGTACGATCCTATCCATTCCCTTTGCTTTGGATTGAACTATGTAGGCTCAATTGCTGCCGCTGTGGCTGATAGGGAGAGACTCCGCTGCATCTGGCTGCCTACGAGAACTCGCAGGAGCTCGCGCAACTGTTACTGGCATTCGTACGTTGCGCCCAGCCATTGGATTCCTCCCCAATGACCATTGACCTCTTTTTCTGACTATAGGGAGCTGATCCGTTCGCTCGCAATGACCGCGGGGCCACTGGCTTCGATGTAGGGCTCTTCGAGATGTCTGTTCCGCCCCACCACATGACGTAAGTAAATGAAATGCAGCTCTTATTTGAATGCTTAAGCATTGGGTGTGATGGAGATCTCGCGGTTGAGCGCGGTCGTGCGCGAGATGGCGGAGCGCAGAATGCCCTTGCGCTGGTATTCCTCCACAAAGCTCACGAGGTCCGGGAACACGAGCGTGGCCGCCGTGACTTCTTTGGGCGGTACGACCGAGTACGCGCCCGTGCTCAAGTGGTAGATCAGGTTGTGCTTGAAGGCCACACGACCAGAAGCTGCATCCACTTTGTCGATGAACGTGGCGCAGTAGGACTGCTGCCTCGCACTGTAGCGGATGAGGAAGCTGCCTGGCTGCGGATTCTGCAGCAGCAACTCCTGCGCACGCTCGCGCTCAATGTCTCCGTGGAAAAAGCTCTCGAGTCCTTCGGCCCGCAGACTCGAGAGTCGTCGAGCGAGCTGGAACTTGTCGTCTGAGGCGAACTTGCTCACCAGCTGCATGCAATCCACAGCCTGCGCTTGCTACAGAGGCCAAGACGCATGAGCGGATAAACTATGTGAAGACTGTAGACCAGAGCTCGTACCATGAGGTGGTTGCAGGCGTGACGGACGATGTAAATGTGCGTCCGGGTCTTCTCGTCACTGGCTGTGGACTCCAGTTCATAGCTAAACACAGATAGAATCGTCAGTCTTGGGGTTGAACTCAGCTACTAGGCCAAACGCACTTGAGGTTGATGAACTCGTTGGACGTGGACTGCACCACGGCGTCGTATTCGCGCGCGCACCAGCGGCCGACGCGCTCGTGGCCATTATTCACATCCACATAGTACGGCCCAGCCGTCTCGACGTCCTGAACCCAGTCGAACACGGACGAGTGGAACGGCCGAAGCGAGCCGTCTTCCCCCACGTACAGCAGAGAGCCAAAGGAACTGGCCAGCTCTTGTTGGTCGTAGGTGCTCAGCTGCAGGATAGACGCGATGGTCGCAGTCGTGAACGGCTCGTACGCGGCTCCTAGCACCTCAAGCACCGGTCGAATGTGCTGCTTGTATGTCTGCGCGTCGAAATGGCTATCAAAGAACTGCCTCAAGTAGCCACCCATGCCCATGGGTAGCGACTGCAGCTGGTCCACGCTCAGTCGTCCCTCTTCCAGAGCCTGCACAATGTTGACGGCGTAGAGAAAGAGCCCCTCGGCTCGCTTCGTGATGCAGTCGATTTGCTCCGACGAGATCTCGATGCTCTTCTGCAGTGCGTTCTCGATGAAGGCGCGGACGTCCAACGCATTCTCAGTGTCCGTGTGGTCCAGAGAGATCGTGGGCGTGTACATTTGGAGCTTGGCTCGGATCGTGTGCTCCTCACGACTCAGCAGCACGACTCGCACCCATTTCGGCAGCCGCGCGATCAGCGACGGTAGCACCGTCACGAGGCATTCCTCGTCTGCTGTAGAAGACGATCCCAGGGTGCCGCTGTGACCGAGCGTTGGCCGTTCTGGCGGCACGAAAGACGAAGAGGAGACTGCCAAGTGCTCCAAGCCATCCAGCAGGAGCAGCAATGGCTTACTCGAAGCAGGACGAGCAATAGCGTTCAAAGGCTCTACGAGAAGGTGCGCAACGAGAGCCTGGAAGGAAGATACGGGTACGATCTCTTCCAGTGGCTGGCCTGCATGGAGCCAGGCGGCGTAGGCTGGGAGCTGCGTCGTGAGCTGATAGGCGAGGGACAGCACGCATCTGCGAGCGTTCTGGGTTTGTTCGTCCTCCTGCAGAGCGAAGTGAAAGGCCGCGATCTCGGGAATGGTCTGCACCATACGTGCGGCCAACGTTGTCTTGCCAGCACCGATGGGTCCAGCCACCCAGAAGACCTGGCTCGTGGAGCTCTCGGGGCTGTCGATCCACTCGTGCAGTGCGCTGAAGAGCCAGTCGCGACCGGCGAAGCGCATCGTGAGCTTGCTGATCTGCAGCTGGAAGGAGAATGGCGCCAGCAGCGCAAAGAGTCGAGCCTGCTGCCCTTCGTGGTCCAATTTGCCTCGCAGAGCTGTAGCCAGTTGGTCGCGTCGCACTTCGAACCGCACTGGGTTAATCGTAGGACCCGAGGTAGCGGTAGCGGAAGCCGAATCGCCAGCGTTGTGGTACACGAGGCAGTCGGAGAGATCGAGCCACTGGATGCGGCAGATCGAGAGCGGGATCTCGCACGGACGTACCATAAGTGGTACAAACCCCAAGCCAGCAGCCATAGCGGCCGAAATGTCGTTCAAACACACTCCGTGCGGTCTCCCGACGCTCTCGGGAGTGACGAGGAGGATCATCTTGCCGTTCTTCTCGGCCGATGCCCACTGCATCGCCTGCGTGATTCCTCGGTCCTCCGCTGCCCCTGGGGCTGGAGGGTTGTACATGGCGAAGCCCATGGCTGACAGATCCGTGTAGAGCTGCTTGGCCAGTACGTAGCAGCTCGAATCGAAGCTGAACATGTAACGCGTGGAGTCGGGAGTTGCGTCTAATGGGTCTTTAGCCCCGGCATCAGTCTCTGCGAGCGTCGGCTGCCGGAGTTTCTCCAGTGGAGAATTCGGAGCCGAGACGTCCAGAGCGCTGGAGCTTTTCTGAGCCAGTAGCAGTCGCCGGACGCTGTGTCCGCGTGAATCTCTTCCGGTCGTTCTTGAAGTGGTTGCGCCGTCAAAGACTCCGAGGTTATCCAGCCCCGCGATCGCCGGGACTCCGTAGGCTTGTACGGAGTCAAACAGCTCCAGGATAGCGCATAGTCGCAACGCTTTGTCCCTGAAGACGTCCGTGTGCAGCTGCTGCATCACGAGCAGCCGCCATTCGTCTCCATGGGCGTCCAGACGCAAGGCCGCCTCATCCTGCGGCATGCAGTCGCGCAGATCGAAGAACGGCAGCATGGAGATTGCTGGTGGAGGTTCACTCTCCGCCACCATCACAGGGAAGATACTCAGGCGACTGGACGCAGCACGTGCGATCTCGTTGAGACAGTAGCCGTCCGGTCGGCGCAGTGCATGCGGCGTCATGAGCAGCAGCACGCGGCCGTCCTCTTGTGCGTCTTTGACGCTACTCAATGCGCCTGCGATACCGTCCTCCCAGTCGATGCCAGCCGAGAGCTTCTCCACGTCCACCCACACGGAGTGGCCACGCGCTTGCACTGGAACAGAGAGCACCACACAGCATAAAGTCAGACCAAGCGTCTGGTTCACCAGCACAAGCAGCTAGAGGACAGCCCACAAATGTGCTTGAGGTGGAAGGCGAGTTGCTGGAAGCGATCGTGGCCATCTACGCGGAAGAAACAGGTTCTCAGTCGGTCTCCAGCCCTCAAGATCGCTGAATCGCTCAGCCAGACGCACAAGAGAGGAAGATCTGGAGCTTGGCCGTGCGGCTGTAAGGTAGCGAGTGCGCGTCCCAATCCGTGTCCATGGGCGTCTGCTCCTCCGTCTGGAGCTGGGGCGACTGAGACCAGTGCGGATGCGCCGCTTCTCTGGCTGCGAGGCACACGGGGCAATCCGTCGCGGCGGTCGGCAGCTCCATCTCGGCCCAATTGGTTCTAATGGCGAGAGGGGCGAATCGTAACCCCCGTACCTGGGGTACGCAGGTTACGATAGGTCATCAACATGGCTACACTCTATTGTTGTTCTATTTTTGCACCAGACGTTTGTGCGTGGCCAGATCCACCAGCAGCACGAGCCGAGCGTCCCCCAGCCACACGGGGATGGCCTGCGGCTGGCTCTGCTGATCCGGTTCCTCTGTCTTCACGAGCAGGACGGGGCCGGTGCCGCTTCCTTCTCGCAGAGCGGCCGCCCGCTGCTTGAACTGCTCACTGAAGTCAGTGATGGAGTGGCCGGCCGCCGCCTCGGCTGCGGAACTGGTCAGTGTCAGCATGCGCTCGTAGTCCTCTTGAGACACCTCCAGTCTGCGCTTGGTGACGAAGGGCAGCACCAAGTGCAGACCGTCCTCCGTGGGGCGGAACACCAGTCGGTCACCGCCATTCGTCACGCGTGAAAACACTCGCACGCCAGTGTTGAGGATCTGTGCAGCGCAAAATACGCAGTCAGTTCCAGCCAGAGCACTACAGAGAAGTCAGCAGCTGGGCTGGTCGTACCTTGAGGTCTCCGCCAGCGAGGCACGCGGTCTGCACACTCGGGTTTACGAGGCAGATGGATGTGGCGTTGTCCGATCGACCGACCAGGCGATGGTGCGGGAAGCCGTCCTTGATGCCGTAAAACGACCGGATCTCCTGCCAATAATCCTCACGCAAAGCACTGTAGCCGTGCAGTGCTACAGGCAATGCGTCTCCTGCGTCTTCGGCCGCAGCTTGGGCCTTGGCCGCAGTCTCCTGGGCATTGCGAGACAGGGGGCAGTGGCGGATAGTGTGCATTTGCGATCCACAGAGATGGCACGCCACAAAGTCCTGCTGGACGTTCAGCGGTCGCTGAGAGGCCTCGAAGGCGTCCAGACCACTCTCATTCGCCCCCGGGAGCGCGTGTTTCTTGCGCAGCAGAGTCACGAAGAAGCCTCCGGTGTTCTGGTCTGTGGGGAAGAGCCGCATGGCGTGACTCAGCATCGGGACCTCATCCTCACGTGGGAACATGGACTTGAGAAGACGTACGCCCTTCAGATGCGGTGGGACGTCGTCGTAGTCAGAGAACCACTGAATGGGCGTGCCCTTGGGCGCCGTCTTGCGCTGCCAAGCCACCTGCCAGGAGCTCAAGCCAGGGCGCGTGATTAGCCCAGGCAGCAGAGAGGAAGCATCCACGATCTCCAGTGCACCGTCGGCTCTACGAAGCACTTCAGAAATGACCTGCAGGCAACACATGGCGGTCAATTCAGTTCACAGAACGTCACACACTGCCCATGATCGACGCACCGCCTCGTTTTCGATCGGGTTGAGTGAGCAGGTCGAGTAGACCATTAGTCCTTTGGGCTTGAGCAGCGCTGCAGCGCGCATGGCCAGCGTCACTTGGGTCTGATGCAGCGTGAGCCCACTGGCCGCGTTCCATCGCCACCACAGGTTGCGGTTCTTGCGGATCGTGCCGTCCCCACTGCAAGGAACGTCGCACAGCACACGGTCGAAGACGCTGGTGCGCTGCAGCTGCTGACTCGAGGCGTCGTACAGACCTGGGAACAACTGACCGTCGTGACACGTGACCACAGCCGAGTCCATGCCCATGCGCTGGAGCTGGTGCACCAGCATGTAGCCGCGCTTCTCGTTCATGTCGTTGGCCACGACGAATCCTGAAGCCGAGTCCCCCAGCGCCTCCATGACCTGCGATGTCTTGGATCCCGGAGCTGCGCACAGATCGAGCACGCGGTGGTGCGGCTGCACGTCGAGAAGTAGCGCTGGGATCATGCTCACGGCCTCTTGGCGAGTGATGTGGCCCTCGGCCGTGTGGAACATCAGGAAGTCGCGGAACTCCTGCAGCTGCGAGTGGGTTCGTGCTGTAGCACCAGGCTCATTGGTCAGTTGACAACGCAAGCAGCACGTCGATACGAAAGCGTCGCACCGATGCGAGAGAGATCGCTGCGGCCACAGTCCAATTGCCACGCGCCAAGCTTTCCAGGATACCACGGCAGCTGCCTATCGAATCAGTTAGATGACATGTCCTGTTCACAGTCAATGAGAGATGGAGATGCGATGTACCATGGCGGAGGCAGAGGCTTTCCTTCATGCTCAATGCCGGCAAAGGTCTTGGCGAAGTGCTGCGTGAGCTTGTCCTTGATCCTGGAGCGAGAAGTCAGCACCAGTTTCCTTGTGATGGAGTACGCTGCACGTACGCTGCAGCCTCTGGGATGTTCTGGTTGATGCGGAAGCAGGCTGGCAGAGGAGCGTTCAGCGTCGCTTTGATCTCTGCCACGTGCTCTGGTTGAAAAATGCCCTGGGTCTGCAGTCCAGCCAGACAGCCACGAGTCAGTCCCCAGCTCATCAGGCCATACCATTCCAATCGATTGCAGCTCACCAGATAGTACTGCACCAGCGCAGGCTCTTCCGCGGCGGCCATGGTTTGCACCTGTTCCTTGGCGCTCATGCTCACGCGTCTGCAGAGCGTCGCAAGCAGCAGCCGACGGCTTGTCACCAGTGGCAATGGCATCAAATGACGATGTACCACTGGCATTGGTACCGTATGCTGATCATGTGTATCTGGTGTGGCGCACACTATCCCAGGTTCGTGGGATTGCGGGGGGAGCCGACCGACACGTAGCTGCTCGCAGATCCGGAAGAGCACGAGAGCAAGATGTTCCCCGGCATGGCCAACATGAACTCCTCGTACCCGCCCCAGGGAGGACCGCCCGGCGGCATGGGCGGCCCCGGCGGGATGCCCCCGAGAGGAGGACCCATGGCTCCCCCCGGCGCCCCCGCCGGCGGCAGCGGTGGCAACCCCAACTACTTTACGGACAAGAAGAAGGGCGAAGTGAATGAGCTCAAGAACGTACGTGTGTCTTATGCTGGCCCTCTGTGGCTTTGGGGACATGAGGACTGAGAAGTCGTGTGTGCTTGTGTAGCTGCTGCGCGAGGTCACGGTGGAGCGCGACATCAAGCGCAAGCGTGAGATCATCAAGAAGGTGATCGCGTACATGACGCTGGGCATCGACGTGTCTCGGCTCTTTAGCGAGATGGTGCTGTGCGTGGACACGAAGGACCTGATCGCGAAGAAGATGGTGTATCTGTACCTGACCAACTACGCGCAGAAGAACTCGGAGCTGGCCATCATGTGCATCAACACGCTGCTGAACGATTGCCGCAACGAGGACCCGATGGTGCGTGGGCTGGCGCTGCGCTCGCTGTGCTCGCTGCGTCTGGACTCGATCCTGGAGTACATCCACGACCCGCTGCAGCAGTCGCTGACCGACACGAGCGCATACGTGCGCAAGACGGGCGTGATCGGCATCCTCAAGGTCTACTCGCTCAACCCGGAGCTCATCAAGGAGAGCGACATGATCGACACGCTGTACAACATGATCCGCGACCGCGACCCGCAGGTCGTAAGCAACTGCCTCGTGGCGCTGAACGAGATCATGGCGGATGAGGGTGGCATCGCCATCAACCAGCACATCGTGATGCACCTGCTCAACCGCATCTCGGACTTCAACGAGTGGGGCCAGTGCAACATCCTGCAGATTGTGGCGCGCTACAAGCCAGCGTCGCAGGACGAGGTCTTCGGCATAATGAACACACTGGAGCAGTGCCTGCGCGTGTCCAACAGTGCTGTGGTGCTGGGCACGGCCAAGTGCTTCTTCCACCTCACGGCGCGCATGGACCAGAGCATCCAGGAGCAGGTCTTCGAGCGTATGCGCCAGCCGCTGCTCACGCTCATGGCCGGCGGCAGCCACGAACTCAACTTCTGCGTGCTGCACCACATCCTGCTTATGGTCACGCGTCCGTCGCCCGTGTTCAACCGCGACTACCGCCAGTTCTATAACCGCTACAACGAGCCCACGCACGTCAAGTACGTCAAGATCGAGATCCTCTCGGGCGTGGCCGACGCCTCCAACGTGGCCGACATCATCACGGAGCTCAGCGAGTACGTCACGGACGTGGACCAGGAGCTGGCGCGGCGGTCAATTCGCGCCATCGCCGACATCGCGGTCAGCACCAACTTCTCGGCGCTGCCCGTGCCGCCGCCGCAGATGCCGGGCTACCCGCCGGACGCCTACAGCCAGCAGAGCGCGGCGCAGGCGCTGTCTGCCATGCAAGACCAGATCGTGGACACCATGGTGGACTTTTTGGAGATGAACCTGGACTACGTGCGCGACGAGAGTCTCGTGGTCATGAAGGACCTGCTGCGCAAGTACCCGGAGAAGCGTCACGACGTGCTCGCGGTGCTGCCGCGCATCATTGGCTCGGTGCACCAGGCTCCGGCCAAGGCTGCAGTCATCTGGATGCTGGGCGAGTTTGGTCAGGATTTGCGCCGCGCGCCGTACGTGCTGGAGAAGCTCATTGACGAGTTCTCAGAGGAGAGTTCGCCCGCCGTGCAGCTGGAGCTGCTCAGTGCGTCCATGAAGCTGTTCTTCAAGCGCCCACCCGAGATGCAGAGCATGCTAGGCCGTCTGCTGCAAGCGACCATCAACGACTCAAACCAGCAGGACGTGCGTGATCGCGCTCTCTGCTACTACCGCCTGCTGGAGCAGCAGCCGACGGAGCAGGCTGCCGCCATCGTGGCCCAGTTCCGCCTGGAGGACCCCGTCACGGTCTTTGCCGAGATGGTCGAGTCGGATCTCAAGGAGCGCCTGTTCTCGGAGTTCAACACGCTCGCAGTCGTGTACGGCAAGCCCAGCGAGCTGTTCGTGCCGCCCACGCACCAGTCCAACGCGGTGCTGGACGAAGAGGAGGAGGATGATCAGGATCAGGAAGGCGATGAAGACGAGGGCCAGGACAAAGGCTACGGCGTCAACCAGCAGCAGTACAACGCCCCGCCAGCCATGCAGCGACCTCCGCAGCAGCAGCAGGCACCAAACATGGATCTGCTGGACATGGACTTCGGTGGCGGTGCCCCTATTATGCCCCCCCCAGCAGTGCAGGCTTTCCAGTTGTTGCCGAACCCGGTGCTGGACGCCGCGTCGTTCCAGGGCAAGTGGACTACGAGTCGCGTCGTGGGCAACGCCGCCGTGCAGCTACCGCAGATCCCGCCCCAGAGCGAGATCGAGAAGGCTTTCGCGGCACGTGGCATCCTGACCATGGCCTCGGGTGACGTGGGTCCTCAATACAAGTTCTTCTTCTACGCGCAGGACGTGCAGGGTGCGTTCTACTTGGCCGAGACGATGGTGGATAAGGCCGAACGTGTGCTGCGTGCCACGGTCAAGGGTGACGACGACGCTGGCGGCGCCCAATTCACGGAGCTGCTGCAGCGCGTGCTCTTCGGCTGAACGTAGGTCGCTGTTATTGTGCGTTAGAGCCATTTTTCAATCCACAATTGCTTTATTTCCCTGTACGCCTTCCTTGTCCCCTCCTGGCATTAACGGCTCCACGCAAGGCCCCCAGTCTTCATCCATTCACGTTCCTTGGGTTGTTTTTCTCCCTGTCGTTCTTGGGACAGGACGTCTCCACCCAACCCAACGGGCGAGTCCACGTTACCCCGCTGCTTCTGCTCGCTTCCAAAGCGGATGGCAACCAACGCAGTGGAAGAGATCTTGGAGCGTGTCTACGGACCGTTCACAGGCACAGATTGGCGACCCAAGGCCTTCAGCAGTAGTTGCAGTCGGTACCTCTGGAGCGACGCATTTGGCGTGTGCAATTTCCTGTCGCTCTACGGCGCCAAGGGGCAGAAGGACGAGCGCTATCTGGACCAAGCGGACGCACTGGTCGACGCCGTGCACTGTGAATTGGGCTGCATTCGTGGAACCAGCACTCGCTTGGGCTCGGCCACGAAAAGTGAGCCCACACTGGGTGGACTTCGCATTGGCAAGGACCAGGAGGAGGACGACGGCCAGTACTTCCACTATCTGACCAAGTGGATGTTCGCGCTCAGCCGCATGGCTATCGCCCGCAAGGACCCCCGCTACACGCGCTGGGCCGTGCAACTGGCCAAGGCAGCGCACGACCGGTTCGTGGTCCGAGGGCGTTCTGGTCGACCTCTGCGCATGGTCTGGAAGCTGTCGGTGGATCTGCAGCATGTGTTGGTGTCGAGCGAAGGCAATCTGGATCCATTCGATGGTCTTGTGACGTACCGCCTGCTGCAACAACAGAGTGATCAGCCCAACGTCTTGTGGCGAGAGATCAACGACATGCAGACGCTCGTGGACCGCAAGTTGCCGACATTCGCGACGTCAGAGGACCCGCTGGATGCCGGGGAGGCGCTCTGGCTCAGCGAGTGGTTCCCACACGAGCAGTGGGCCAAGGCGCTCCGCTGTGCCGGACTCGCGAGCATTGGACTGCTGGCACGACGAGGTCATTTGTCCCCTCAGTTCCCAGTGCACCACCGCCTGCTCTTCCGAGAGATGGGCACGGCGCTGGGTCTGCGTGTGGCCGTGCGACCGGGCCAGGAGCAGCACAAGGCCTTGCAGCGCCTAGCGGAGGAGCTGCTGGTCTTTTGGCGACCGCGTCTGAGCGAGCGCGATGCCGACATCTCGCCTCTCATGTTCGCTGCCGCTCTACTCCCTGGCGTTTGGGATCCGCACACGATGATCTGATTACGGCTAAAAATAGCTCTTGGTGGCGGAGACTGGGTCTTAGGATATCAATTCAGCCAATCAGCAAGTTTCAAGTGTTCTATTTTAACCAATCAACGACTGTGATTTTGTCCTCCCGCGCTTTCTGTGGCCAACACCTTTTGGCGCCAGTAGCCAGCAGCTCAGTTGCCAATCGCCCTTCAAGAGCCAAGACCATGACCTCCAGCGGCAGCGTGTTGCGCGTCAAGAAGCTCACAGAGCTGGCCATCCTGCCTGTACGAGGCTCGGCTCTGGCTGCCGGCTTCGACCTCTCCAGCGCCTACGACGCCGTCGTGCCTGCGCGTGGCAAGGCGCTCGTCAAGACCGATCTGGCCATCGCGACGCCCGAGGGCACCTACGCGCGCGTAGGTGAGTTGCTGATAGTTCAGAGAGTTTCCCCTGTACTGATGCACAAGGTCTGACGTGTGCTCATTGTGCCTAGCGCCGCGTTCGGGTCTGGCGTGGAAGAAGTTCATCGACACTGGCGCGGGCGTCATCGGTAGGTCAATGGTCGCAAATGCGGGGCCCCATCACGATGTCTGACGCGCTCGTTCTGTCTGATGCAGATGCCGACTACCGAGGAAACGTGGGCGTGATCCTTTTCAACCACGCAGATGAGGATTTCGAAGGTGCGTATGCATTACGCTCATTCTGTTGGTGTCATTAACCCAATCCGATCATCGATGTACAGTCAAGCGCGGCGACCGCGTGGCTCAGCTGATTCTGGAGCGAATCGAATACCCGGAGATCGCTGTCGTGGACGAAATCGAGGAGACGGAGCGTGGCGCCGGCGGATTCGGCAGCACGGGTGTTGATGCGCCACTCAAGCGACCTCGACCAGCCGATGAGTCGTCTCCGGCGAGTGATGTCGGCGTAGTGAATAGCACTTTGATCTATGACACATTGGCGCAGCTATTTGTGGATGGAGTGATCGATGATGCCAAGCGGCTGGCGATCAAGAAGCGCCTCTTCACTGCCTCCGAGACGCAGCTGGAGCTGCTGCGACGCGCGCTCTCGGACTTTGGCG
>JAADVQ010000450.1:0-14321 GCA_023335835.1 Elongisporangium senticosum
AATGACAACAGAAAGCTGACGGTGAGCCACTGCTGATACCCAGGCGGCATGAAGAACTTTATCATCATCATCGTGCTGGTGTTGGTGCTGCTATTCCTCACGTACCTCGTCATCATGACGTAAATACACAAACACTTCATGTCCTGCTTCCGTTATCTCTCGCGATAATTGCCATTGAGCCTTATGACCACGACGACCATGACGATAAAGCGGAGTATTCGACTAGGAAGCGCATCGTAAGCTATTAGTAGCTGTAGCGAAGCAACCCATGGCCACTTCTGATCAGTTTGGCCCGTTAATCACATCCCAACTACCAAATCGGCTTCAACCTCCAAGTCGATTTGCACCGCTTATTTATTAGTCGACTATGTAGTGAGTAGTTAGTTAGTCACGCCAGCCACAGGAATAATAGCCACTTCCCATCAAGATGAGTTGTCCGGAGGTGATTGAGCTGCTGGACGACAGCAGCGACGGCAGCTCGAGTGAGGGCCAGCCACTGCGGCTGCTGCTGAAGCAGAAGGGTCAGCGCCAGTCGCAGCGCGTGCGGCGCGCGCCGACCCGAACGGGCGACGTGGTGCGCACCGATTACCTGCCCAGCGGCGACAGCAGCAACAGCGACGAGGACTACCAGGAGCACGTGAGCAAGCCCCAGCGGCTGCGGAACGCAGCAGAGAAGCTGGTCAAGTCGTCTGTCTCTGCTGTTTCCGACTTCGCTGCGCCCAAGACACGACAGACGCCGTCCACAGACCGACCGAAGCGCAGAAGCAGCCCAAGAGCCACGCCAACGGCAACTCCGACGTTTGCAGCGCGGAAGGAACACGAGAAAGCAAAAACCAAGGCGCCGGCAGCAAAGCCAAGTGCGATTCCCAATCGAGTGCGCCTGGCGGCCAGAAAATCGGCAGTGCGCGTCGTTCAGGACACGGAAGACGAGGAAGAAGAGGAAGAGGAAGAGGAGGAAAGCGACGATTTCGATGAAGACCAACCCATCCACTTCCCAAGCGCCTTGAAGAACAAGATCAAGACCGTGGCTAGTGCCGTCAATGGACGAAGCAATGCAGTGACGACAAAGCACGAAGTGGCAACGCATCCCAGTGCAGCCAGGAAGTCCGTAACCCCAACTGCCAAAACTCGATCCGAAGTCGTTGCGAAGGTAGCGCTGGAGCCCAAAGAATCCGCCAAGAAATCCGTCAGAGATCGCAGCTCAAGCGTGGAGAAGGTGCCAGTCAAGTTGCCAGAAGAATCTCCCGTTGGAAATGGCAGGAACGAGTCAAGCGGAAGCCTTATTGGAGACGCTGGGTCGACCTTAACTGCCGCAAGTCTGAAGAGAAAGTGCCAAGTTGCAACCAAGTCCGCCGTCTCTAGTGCGTATGTGAATTCCCAAGAGATGGATCATCCAGTAGTGGCAGTTGCTACTCTCTTAAACTCTCCAAGCCGTCTGGTGCAAACACTTCCGACAGTTCCAATCACCCACTCCACGGGCTGGCGCTGTCTTCGCTTTGATAGAGCGCCGAAAAATATCATCTCCACAACGGAGCCGTACTCTGCAGGTTCGTGTAGGTTCAAATGCTCCTGATGTTTGCGTCATGTGCTTATGTTGTTCTTTGAATTGTACGCAGAATTTGATCGGCCTCTTACATACTACGACGACAGCGGAGCATTGGCCCAAAAGTGCACTATTCTTGCATCATTCAACCCAGAGCCTGAAAAGAAACGGCGTCTGGATTTGAGCAAGAAGGCCACGGTGTGTGATCATGGATTTTATACAATGTGACAGTGTACTGAACTCTAATGGTGTGTTGCATGTTTGTGCTTAGCTGATTTGTAGCCCAGTGGAAACGAAGCGCAAGATTCGAGCACTAATCGAGACTGAGATGCCACGCATCCAGTCTTGCCATCAACGTCGAATCAGTCATATCATCCAGGGCGCGCGAAGAGATGTGAAAAAGCATTTCGAAAATGTTCGCCAGCAAAATGGTCATCTGACAAGTACGTGCCGTGTGTGTTTGTGTGGGTTCTGGTTGAGTGGTTGCTGATGTATTATGTACATTAGCATGCAATTACTGTCACTACGAACACAGCCAGATTGAAAAATTCTACGGGCGACGGCAGCAGCAAAATCGTCCAGATGACCCTGAATTCAACTCTTTGGTTGGAAATATCAGGTATTTGCTTGGACGCAGCGACGTTGGACTGGGAAAGGCGAAGTATGAAAGTTACAGTGATCGAACCTTCTATCCACGAATTTGCTGCCCCGAAACAGTCATTCGGGTCAGTAATGACATCACTTGTCTGCGGCAATCCAAAACCTGCATTGGTGTAGGAAAAAGTTTCTTCGTCCCGGATGACCCGATCCTGCGGTATCTTCCTTATTTCGGCAAGAATGGCACGGTGAGGATTGATCCAGAGCTATACGATGCGACCACAATGGACCAAGCAACGAAGTTCCTCGTAGCCAAACCGTCGACGGGAGGAGTAACCAAGAACGATGGAGACCTGAAGCGAGTTCCTGAGTCGGCGCTTGATGACGAAGTGAAAGAATATTTGTTGCGAATGATCGTGGCCAAATTCGGTGGTGGCCCCGAAGTGTTTGATGCTGTGAAAGAAGAATTGGGTTTTCCGAAACCTTCTGAAGATTATGCCGCGTTAAAGAAGATGTACGATGGCATTGACTTCGCGCGATCCCGCATTGCAGCGGTTCGGAGTGTAGTGGCACGAACAAGAAAACGCAAAAGGGACCCGAAGGAGAAAGGTGCCATTGCTGCTCGAAGTGTTACTGTCGGTGATTGCGTGGCTTTATTAGCCGACCATTGCTGGTTTCTCCAAGGCGACAAGCATCCTACTTCGTTAACTACTCGGCTAACTCCCCCGATCCCATACTTTGAGTCAAATTATACCCGATATCCGACTTGCGGTGGTCTTCGAAAGAGCAATGAATATGGAAAGGTCATAGATACGTATCGAGATATGTTTTGCCGTCGGTGCTTTACCTATGACTGCGAGGAGCATGGCATTCAGCACCCGTTACCTTTGGAGCGCATCGATCCTGTGAACCCCGTGGTGCGAAAATCTGGTCTAGCGCTTCGAAGAGCACAAAATGACAAAGACGCAGAAGCTATGCATGACGATGAGGGTGAAGATTCCGATATGATTGAAATATTGTCCGATGAAGAAGTTAAGGCGTTATCTCCCCCTAAGTCGGTGACAGCATCAGTACTCACCGTTGACAATGAACCTCGACGCCGATCAAAGCGTTCACTCACCCGTGCGGATACTCTTGCGAGTGCAGCCCTGCAGGTGCAAGAAGCGATACAAGAGAACCAACGTTTGTTGCATCTCAGATTGATGACCAAGCAACAGCGTCGAGGTATCCAAGCAGTCGACATCTCGGAGTATTTAGACGATTCGTACGCCAAGATTGTCGCTGCTCCAGTGAAAGCATTAATGGTAAAAAATTCTTCATGCTGCAAGACTTGCTGGAGATCGAGTAGCAAGCTTGAAGATTCGGCGTCACCGCCGCCAGATGATGAGACCAAACTGAGTGATGTCCAAGCTGTGCTGACCAGCAAATTGCTTTCGATCTTCAATGGCAATGCTTGCGTGGCGGCCGCTGCGATCAAGAGCTCCACGCTGAGCTGCTCGCACATTGCACGTTTCCAAAAAAGCAATCAATCTGGTGGCAATGCTGCTTGGAGGGAACCGAGCTCGCGTACATCAAATCGACGCAAGAACTCGAGCTCTGCCCCGCACAGCAATCGTGAGATTTTGCGCCGCATGAAAAACCAGCAGAAAGACGACTACACTCCTCGTTATGCCCCTTGCAAACACGATGGTCCTTGTGATGGCGCTTGCGAGTGCGTGATCAATGGAACTCGATGCGACATGGCCTGTGCGTGCTCTCGCGGCTGCTCGAATCGGTTCCAAGGGTGTAAATGCAGCATGGCAAACTGCCGGACAAATGCTTGTCCGTGCTTCAGCGTTGGGCGTGAGTGCGACCCCGATTTTTGTTTCTCCTGTGGAGCGAGCGAGGCTGCTGTCATGGCCTTTGACCCTGATCGGAAGCGCGCGCATTCTCACGAGCTCGGCATTTGTGCGAATGTGAATTTGCTACGAGGTACTCACAGGAAAGTGGGGATTGCATTCTCCTCTACTCATGGCTGGGGAGCGTTTGCGCTCGAGCCGATCCCGAAAGGAGAATACGTCATGGAGTACACTGGATCGCTGATCTCGGATGAAGAGGCTGAGCGGCGCGGAGTTATTTACGACCGCATTAGCTCTAGCTTTTTATTCAAGATCAACAGCGACGAGACTGTGGACGCTGCGCGCAAGGGAAACAAGAGCAAATTTGCGAACCACAAGCCCGAGGGCAAAGGCAACTGCGAAGCCAAGATCCGCGTCGTCCGCGGCGAGCACCGCATTGCCCTGTTTGCGAAGGATAACATTGCCGTTGGCGAAGAGATATTTTATGATTACGGGCACAAGGGCGATACGGCTCCGGACTGGCACCAGAAGATTTTGCGAAGCACGACCCCGTAAGATGAATCCACGTGATTCAGTAAACTCCCGTTCCATGAGGAACGTAGGGAAGATACGAGTGAGGTAGAAAGCTATAATTATTCAGAGGCAGAGTCGTTAGCGTATTTATTGCTTGCTAACAATGCTTTGGTCAAATATGCGTAGTTACTGTACGTTATTGCATAACTCGGCCATCGAACGATCTGTTGGTCAAGCCAACACACTGGACCGAAAGCAAAAACCCTCACGTCATTCAATGCATTAAGAACTACTATAGTAGACTTGATTCGCATCTAATACGCGTCGAACCCGAGATCCAAATCGTCTTCATCGCGCTCTTCCGACAGCAAAAAGCTGCTGAACTCATCGTCAGGACGCGGGTCCCGCTGACCAAAGAGACTCAGCAGCACTGGCATGACCACAAGTCCGTAGTAAAAGCCCAGCACGACGATACCCATGTACATTCGGAAGAAATACACTCGAAACAGCATGGACGGCGCGAACGCGAGAACGCCAATACCGCAAAACTTAGTCAGTGTGATCCCGGAGATGATCGACGGCCCAACACGTGTCACTGCATGCTTGGTGTGGTCCATGGCGGTGATACCCAGTCGGTTCCTTTGGGAGAATGCGAACTGGTGGGCCGTGTGCACACAGAACTCAACACCAAGGCCCACACAGGCCAGTAGGTTCACCACGGAGACTGCGTTTATGGACGTCCCGATAACCGATACATAGTTCCAAATGAATAGAAAGCCCAGCTGCGTGAGCGTCATGGACAGCACGCATACAGTGACCAGTAGACTCAATCGCAGATTGAAATCCATGAGCACCGTGATACAGATAAACACAACCGCCAGAGCCAACAAGATGCTTTGAAGCGCCACACCCTGGATGTAGGTATACTGCTCGTAGTACACAAAATAAAGCGTGTAAGGAAAGGCGCGCATTTTGTGACCGTTCTTGGCTGTCCATTTCTGGGTGATCTGGTGCAGATAGTAGTAGGAGTTGACAAACATGGACTGATTCGTCATGGCTGCCATTTGAAAACGCATGCGGGAGCCTTGAATTCCATTGGCGAGGGACGTCGATTCATTTCTGGTAAAGATCACATCGCCTTCATATTGTGCACCGCATAAACCGAATTGCTGACAGCATTGCGAGTCGATAGGGATGCCCGTAAAGTTATGCACCAAAGGGTAAAACAACTCGTTGGGTGTCGTCGCGTTGCTTTCATCAGGTGAATGTGAGGAGAACACCTCGTATGGGAATGGATCCAGTGGTTGCACAGGGCAATCGCAAAGATCTTGAACAATCTTGTCTTGCAGGAAGTACCGCATCTGTCGCCACTGGTTGAAAGTGTGCAGCCATGAGTAAATGGGCAGCTGCACATATTCTCGTACGGACGAAAAGGAATCCAGAAGCGAGTTCACATTCTGTTGCACTTGACCATCGGTATAGTCCACGTCGCCTTCTAATACCGCATATGCAGGGGGTCCAGCTTCGCCGTACTTGGTCTGCATTTTAAAGTATTCATGAAGATAGAAATCGGAAGGTACGGCAAGCTCTTGCTCTAACCCAAGCTGGAGGTGGGGATATCCCAATACACTGACGGCAAAACACCCAAACATCGAAATGACCACGAGTAATTTGGTAGACGGCTTCTTCAGCCAGGGCAGGAAGCGTTTCTCCACGAATGAGCTGATCACACTTGGTCCGCTGTGTGTAGAAGCAGCACCAACCTCCGTGTGGGATGACGACAAGAGACTCTCATCCAGCATGCGCTGCTTTTTCACCGCATCTGGAGTTAATTTCACGCTCTGTCGAACCCACGGGAACAAATCATACCGTCTCGCACGCACACGCTTTGTGTCAAGCACCAGTGCAGCAGCAAACCATGTTATTTGAAGCACAAAATCGGCCAGTACGGCAATCGATGCGACAATACAGAATGATTCCAGCGCTGGAATACGAGTAAGCGCCCCCACAAGGAACGCGAGACTCTCTGCGATCGCTGCTACCATAATGGAAGGGCCCACATTGGTTAAGGTTTCCCCTAACACTTGTTGGAGAATGTCATCATCTCCTGCGCGATCACGGCGATGCATGGTGGTCATTCCAAGGCCACGCAACGCCTTGAGCCGATCAAATTCGTTTGTGAGGATAAACATATTATCGACTCCGATAGCCAGGATCAGGAAAGGCACGACCTCGAGCGTGATCATTGTGACTTCCATTTGCAAAATCGCGCAGGAAATGCCCATGGCGATGCCAAGTGAGAGCAGAACGATGATGATACCCGTGATCCCCAATCCGAACCGTGAATGCAATGGGTCCGACCATTTGCCCAAGGACATTGAGACGTATAAAAACATGATCAAGTAGCTCAAAATCACAATGAATGCGTTCTGAGACGTCTGCACGATCAACGAGTCCGCGATCGATCGCTGCGCCATATACGTCAACTTCATGCGCAGCTCTGGAGCAGAGTCTTCCAACGCATTCAGCTCCGAATCCTCCTTCAGGCCTCGAGCTGCCTGGGCTGCGATCTTCAAAAACACATCTTGCTCCCACTGCTGCACCAGCTCCGTATAGGTTTGATTGTCCAGGTTGTTGTTCAAGAGGAAGGTCACCATGAGTGCCTCGGCCTGCTTGGTCGTCTCTCCGCACGGGTCCGGGTTCCCGTGGCAGGAGTCTCGAGAGATGCCTCCAAACACCACTGAGTTCATAACAGGCACACCATTCTGGTCCATACACGGAGACCGGCTCTTGAGGATTGGATCTGTCGTCTGGCAGGCCGTCGTGAGCTTGATGTCCGGATCATTGGCCAGGATTGAGGCATTGCCCTGCCAGTACTGGAACGGACTAGTCACGAGACAGCCCTTGCCTCGGATCGGA
This sequence comes from Elongisporangium senticosum, assembly GCA_023335835.1. Lineage (NCBI taxonomy): Eukaryota > Oomycota > Peronosporomycetes > Pythiales > Pythiaceae > Elongisporangium > Elongisporangium senticosum. The sequence goes on from JAADVQ010000450.1 coordinate 7,411, forward strand.
CGGTAGCAGAAGTCTTGCAGTGACAGCGTGGTCTCGTTATTCTCTCCTGTAACGATCACAGCGTCCGTGATCTGCTGCTGGATCTCGGCCATTTGCAGCAGAAAGCGCTTCTGGATCAGATCCGTCGTTTCATTGCAGGCCGCACCGCCACTGGCACTAGCTGCCTCTTGATTGCAAGCCTCGCTGGAGACAGAGGCCCCGTCCACGTAGAAAATGAGTTGCTGGATGCGGAAGAACGGGTGGAACAGCTCGTTGAACTTGGTCTGCTCCTGCGCCGCGACGCTGGACGGCGCCACCCAGAGCGCCTGCGGGTCCGTCTGCACCTGCATGGCGCGCAGTCCCAGACAAAGCACGAGACTGCAGGCCAGCGCCGCGAGCGACACGCGCACGGGGAAGCGGGCGTCGGCCTTTCCCAGGCGGTAGAATGCGCCCATGAGGTCTCCAGTTGCTCTTTGGTGCGCGCTTCAAGACGTTCTCTATCCAATTAAGTGCGATTACCTGTGATACGCAAAAACCAGACGTACCGTAGCTGACGTATTTACAGGTTACTACCGGAAATTTTCCGGTTGTAAATTTATCTACTATCGAAATTTAGACTCTTTTTCTGCAATCTGTTCATATATTCTCAGAAAGAGAAAGCTTGCCGGTTCTTGTAATTTCCGAAAAGCCGCGGCCACTCTACGAAAAGCAGCAGAGAGAAGCATGGCGATACCGCAGGAGCGCTCGACATGGACGCGGCTCGTGCTGCGGGAGCTCTACGATCTGGGCTATGATCAGGCAGCCACCTGTCTCGAGCGTGAGGCTGCCGTGCAGCTGCAGTCGCCGGCCATGCAGAGTCTGCAGCGGTTCGTGCTCGCGCAGCAATGGGATCAGGCGATTCAGCTACTTCAACCGACGGACAAGAGCGACGGTGCCAATGGCAGCAACCAGGACATGGAGGCCAGACACGCTGGTGGCAAAGAAGAGTGCAAGGCAGCCTCAGGCATCCGCATGGCCTCGAGAGATGCGCTGCGTGAAGCGTCGCTCTTGCTACTCAAGCGGAAATACCTGTCGCTCGTTCGTGACAAGCAGGTCCAAGCGGCACTGGCCATGTTCCAGCGAGAGATTCAGCCTGCATATGAGCTGGTACGGAGCTTGATGCGCCCATGCGCATAGATTTGAGTCCAAGCGATGTGGTCTGTGGTCTTTGTAGAGTGAAGATGAGATCTCCGAACTCGGGATGCTTCTGCTCTGCCGAGGGACAGAGGACAGCCTGGCAATGGAAGAGGCTGTACCATGGATGAAGAAAGATGTGCTCACATCCATTGAGCAGCTCGTGAGCCATGACGAGATCGTTCCTGCCGGAGCCTTGCGGGTGAGATGCACCGACTTGCTGTGTTCTTGCACGAGTATATTAACTGCAAATATCTTGTGTGTGTTGAACATAGAGACTGGTCCAGAATGGCAATCAGGAGGAAGTGGACGCTAGATCGCTTGCACAAGCTGCAAGCGTGTCAGCAGAGTGTGTAGCTGTGCTGCTAAAGCACACACAGGATGTGTGGAATCTGGCCTTTTCACCCGACGGCTCGTTGTTGGCGTCCTGCTCTCGAGACGGCGCATTGATCATTTGGAAACTCGACTTTCAAGAAGCAATCTTTCGTGTATGTTGCACTTTCGTGGCTCTTATTTCGATGTCGTGGCTAATCGTCTTTGCTTTTAGCAAGCGACAATTGCGTTCATGCTTCAAGCAGCTGAGAGTGCCGCTGAATGCATCGCGTGGTCTCCAGACAGTCGATTCCTGCTCTCTTGCGGCAAAGGAAGTGATCTGATTCAGCTCTGGGATATTGCGGTATGTGGTTTTATCAAGCGTTGGGGCCTAGATAACAGGGATTGAATTTTCTTTGATCAAACAGACTGGAACATGCGAACACCACTTTCGGCACCCAGCAGACAGTGTACTGAACGCCCAATGGCTGCCCAACGGGTCGCAGTTTGTAACCGGGAGCCCCGACAAATCGCTCGTGCTTTGGGTAAGTTTGAACACACTTATTCTTTCATATAACATGACTAACACGCTGTTGTATCATAGAACGCGGATGATGGGAGCGTTGAGTATCAATGGAGTGGACGTCGAGTTCTGGATATGGCGATGCATCCACATCGAAATCAAGTATTTGTACTCATTTCTGGCGCCGAAATTCGTGTGTACGACCTCGACACGAAGTCCGACGCGATGTTTTTCAAATCAGAGCAGCTGATATCGACGATAGCAATCTCCTCCGATGGCCGCTTTGTACTGGCGAATTTTATTCAGCAAGAAAAAATAGCGTGCATGGAAATTGCTACCGAGACAATCGTTGCAAACTACCGCGGCATTCAGGAAAAGCGGTATATAATCCAGCCGAGCTTCTGTGGGTATTATGATGAGCTCGTCGTCTCAGGAAGTGAAGGTATGAAAAATTGGCTGTCAATTGTTTACACTTAGCTCTTACAATCGGATTTGTGGTATTCGCAGACGCAAAACTGTACTTATGGAATCGCGAGAACGGGAAAATACTTGCAGTCGTGGATGGCCATTCAAGCGTCATAAATGCCGTCCAGCGCCACCCCGTTCATGGCCATGTTCTTGCCTCTGCAAGTGATGATGAAACTGTTCGCGTTTGGATGCTGAAAAAGGATGAGTGAGCCGGGGGATGCTGACTTCCCATTTCGCGTTTTCCTTCGCAACTGAATGTTATGCAAGTGCACGTCCTCAGACTCGACTGCCTCCATAGATTGCAGCCCAGGATGGTTTAACCAGCGTGAGGTTTCATTGTTGCCTGTTCAGCCGAACCAAGCAGTTTCGGTTTCATTTTTAGTGCTAAATATATGCGTATATCTTCGCTGGGTTCTTTAACTTGGATTATGGTCTTGAAGCAAAACGGACACAGACGCAAGCTGCGCTCATGCGCTCGACCAGACACGTCAATGGTCGGTCGTTTCAGCAATGACATCAAGGCGACACGTCGACCAGTCTCTCTCACAGAGTTCAACAGCTTCGCAGGAAGAGGAAGCGTCACGCACGCTTCCGACTGAGAAGGTATCAAACGATACTAACCCAAGGCACGATCCAGAGGTGTCTCTGATCGGACTCGGATGGCGGCTACCTACGGTAACTACACGATGTATTGACGCTATAAGTGAGCGTCGCCTAACAAGTGCATTCGACACAGATACGTGGAAGCTCGCGACGTCGCAAGAGCACTTCGAAGACCTCATTCATGGCGAGCGCAAGGTTGTAGTTTACACGTTTCGTCAGCTGTGTCTTCGCTCGCTCAAGTTGTGCAAGCAATTGCCGTACTCCCCAATCAATTGGCTGTTTCTCGTGCTGCTTGGTGCTCTCTCGGCTGTGCTTGGGTACGTTTTGCGCATTTCTTGCCAGTAATTTAGAAGGTATGCTAACCATTGAATTCATTGCAGATTGCTGGTGGATGGATGGGTGGGCTCTTTGATGAAAATTCGACGGGCCATATTTGACTGGGCTGGAGCTGGCACGGTTTGGGGCTTCCTCGTATGGCTGATTTGGTGTGTAGCAATGTCAATGCTCGCAACTTGTTGTGGCCAATATATTTCGCTGGCTTCTGATGGCTCTGGTATTCCCCGGATGCGAGCGCTATTCGCTGGTGTCTATCAAAACCCGACCGACATTCTCTCCTTCCGGACATTTGTGGCGAAGACTCTGGGCACTATTATATCGTCAGCTACTGGACTGTCCGTTGGGCGCGCCGGACCGTACACGCATGTTGTCGCTTGTATGGCATACCTCATGAGCAAGTTGAGTCTTTTCCGCCGAGTGTACTTTGGTCCAGAAACCTACACTTACTTGCGTGCTGGTAAGTAAAACCTGCTGTAGTCTGTGCGTCTCAACGTGTGCTAATGATATGATTGATGCATGGTAAAGCTGTGGCATGTGGTATTACTGCTAGCTTCGGATCCCCTCTGGGCGGAGTCTTGTTCAGCATCGAAGTCACAGCCAGATATTACGAAATCCGCTGTCTGTGGGAAGGTGTTATTGGCTCCTCGATTTGTATTCTGGTCTTTAAAGTCATCACCTTCCTCAAACGCGACGTTCTTTTTGAACGCACGACATTCACTGGCTTTGACATGGATTGGGATATCTTCTACTTTCTGCTCCTGGGTGTGATCACTGGTGTAAGTTGCAAGCGCATCTAGTACATTGAATGGTTGTCTTTTGTTTTACCGAGTCATGTTGCTGTAGGTCGGAGCCGGTCTATTCTGCAAATTGGCGCAGTGGATGCGGTGGATCCAGATCAAGATGTTTGCTCATTTCAAGCTCACGACTCCGTCGATGCACAAGCGCACTGTTCACATTCTCTCCATTTGCATTGCCACTGCAGTGATCACGTACCCGTTTTCGATCATGCGTCTATCTGACCGCGCACTCGTGAACGAGGTATTTCGAGACCAATCGCTGAGCCTGCCCCAGTGGAAGCAGTTTACCGACTTCCCCAACGTCACGTTATTCTTCTACATCATCATGAAGTACTTCACCAGTGTTCTTCCTTGTGGTTCCCCATTGTCAATCGGTGTTTTCGGTCCAACGTTCACCATCGGTGCTGCTATGGGGCGTCTTTATGGCGAAACACTTATGAAGTATTGGAATCCGTCCCAGTCCCCTGCTACGTATGCTGTCGTTGGAGCTGCTTGCTTCGCGTCTTCGGCAACGCAGACCGTGTCCACGTCTGTCATCTTTTTCGAGTTGACGGGTCAGTTGAGCCACATGATCCCCGTGATGCTCGCGTGTATCGTGGGTTACTTCGTAAGTGGTACCATCGCCCCCTCAATCTACGATATCCTGGCCGAGTGGGCTGGACTCCATTCAGTGTGCTACGACTTTAACGAGCACATCATGAACCAGCGATACGCTGAAAACAACATGTCTCCAGTCAATGCCATTTTCACGAGAGAGACGACGTATGCCCAGGCGTTGGTGGCCTTGGTACGTAGTGCTTTGCCTCAATGCGTAGCCAAGTGAGAAGAACTGACACTGTATTCCTTTCAGAGCACTTACAAGACTGAAGAGTATTTCCCTATCTGCGAAGACAAGGAAAACCGCATAATGATCGTAAGTGTCTCCCCAGATTCTTGGCACTGTTGCCTTGCTTACACATCCCATGATTTCCTTAATAGGGCTGCATTCGACGCTACGACTTGGAAGTCGGAATCGCTCGTTTTTTCGCGGTGCACCAACCCGAGGTATAGCAGCCACACCGATCAATCTCTGCTGCTGATATGTATGCGTAACAATGTTCGATTGTGACTCAGATGCCTGCTGATACGAATCCAAATGTGTCGGCCAAGATCCTCAAAATGGTTTCCGAGACACTTCGTATCGACAAGAAGCGCAGTGCTGCTGTCGTGGACGATATATCGCTTCTGAATGTTCAAGGCTCCGAAGACACGACGTCATCTAGTGTGGTACGTTGTTCATGACTAGACTGCTCTGTCTCGGCATTGTTGGTCACTGAACTGTGCTGTCTGTTGTAAATGCAGTTGTTACTGGGACCTCCCTTTGCTCCATTTGAGTTCTCGTCTATTCCGGTTGAGAGCTACCCGCCACAGGTAAACCCCCACTTGGCAATTGTTTACGACCTTTCTTCCCCAGAAAGACTTACACTTTGCGATGCCACAGGTCGGAGAGGACGTGAATCTGAACCGCGTGCACAAGCTTGCTGCCATGTACATGTGGACTCAAGTCTATGTCGTCAAGCAGGGCAAGTTGATGGGCGTGATCAACCTCGAGCAGTCGCTGGGCAAAGTGAAGAGAGAGGAAGTTCCGGTGCTTCTCGCGCCCTAGTCATGCAAATTCTCACGATGTAGAACTGCATCAGAAGCCCAAGCTAATTGCATAAGTATATCAGTAACAAGATCATAATATTCATTGTGATTATCAGAATATATCATGTTGGAGTCATTTGATTGGTTCATGGGATCTCATCTTCCAATCAGAATATAGTCTAAATATAGTCATATACCAAATGGGTACACGTGTCCGTCATGGCATCTTGCTTGGTCGTGTGAGAATGCAGCGCAACGAAGTGGATGCGGTGCTCACGTCCAGCTCTCTGGGTCTGGGCACGCCCGAGCTCTGGCAGCGGCTGAGCCTCGAGCTGGACGGCAAGACCGTGCTGGAGAAGCCACACGTGTCCAAGAGCGTGCTGCTCAAGGCCATCCGCATGCAGACCGAGGCCATGCGCTACATGGTGGACGAGTTCGACCGGCTGCGCGAGAAGATGAGCGAGATGGAGCGTGACGCGCGCAATGTACAGAAACACGTGGAGCGGGTCAACACCAAGGTGATCACGCTGCAGGGCCAAGTCGAGGACGTGAACACCAAGGTGTACGAGCTCGAGACCCAGCAGAACCAGCAGGTCGAGCAGCTCAAGAAGATCGACGAGGTCGCCGGCCACGTGCGGCTGAACCGCGACGAGATCCGCCAGTGCCAGGAGCACGTGGACCAGATGGCCACAGCCCACGACGAGCTGGCGACCATGACCGAGAACCAGTTCACGTTGATCCGACAGGAGCAGGAGGTGACCAAGCAGTTCGCCATGCAGCTGGAAGACCGCATGAACACGGAGGAGAAGGAGCTGTTCCTGGACTCGGACCACATCCTGCACCAGAAGCTGTCGCTGTCCATGTGGATGGAGATGATCGAGAAGGAGAACCGCAAGAAGGACGAGGCGCTGCGCGAGTGCAGCGACAAGATGGTGAAGCAGGGCAAGAACGTGCACGAGATGATGCTGGAGACCCGCCGCACGCTGGACGACAACACGTGCGCCGTGGAAGACGTGCAGCGCATGCTGCTGGACAAGGCCGACAAGGCGCGCATGGAGGAGTGTATCGAGACCAAGTACGAGGAGATCTGCAAC
>JAADVQ010000451.1:0-14308 GCA_023335835.1 Elongisporangium senticosum
GGGTCAACTTTCTCGAGTTCTACTGTACAGTGCACGACTATTGGATTCGGTAATCAAAACGCAGTGACATTCATTGAGCTTTTGACAAAATTACGACACATGGACATAGCTTCTTCGCCAGGTTTTCGCAACGGCTTAGCGGAACGTCACACCTGGCGCGGTGGCCGCGATCCAAGCGTTGACCGACGACACGCGCGAGTAGACACCCGGGTAGCCCTTGCGACAGCAGCCGTAGCCCCAGCTCACGACGCCCACGAGCACATCGCTGCCAGCGGCATCGACGGTGACGAGCGGACCGCCCGAGTCGCCCTGGCACGAGTCCTTGTTCAGTTGGCCACCAGCGCAGACCATGGTCTCGTCCACGCTCAGCGTTTTGGCGCAATCGGTGTTGTTGAGAAGTGGGACGTCCACGGACAACAGCACCTTGGACTGCGAGCCGCTCTCAGTGGTCGTGCCCCAGCCGAGCACCGTGGCGGTGTTGCCGGCCACAATGTCCGAGTCGTCGGCCTTGGCGATGGCTACGGGCGTGAACTTGCTGGCGGTCTCAAGCTCCAGGATGAGGAAGTCGTGCGAGTGCGTGGAGCTCACGTAGCTTGGGTGGCGCGTCTGCGTCTTGACCGCGATCTGCTCGCCATCGGTCGTGCCGCTCAGGTAGTGCGTGCCGACCGAGACGTACTTGATGGAGCCGTAGCAGTGAGCCGCCGTGAGGATGTGCGTGGGCGTGATGAGCGAGCCGTCGCAAAAGTCCGTTCCAGCCTTGGTGCTGCGGAGGCCGCTGGTGTAGTTGCGATAGCCCACGGGCACCTCAGTGCCACCGAGGATCAGAGGCGTGATGTGGTTGATCAGCGCCTCTGAGTCGGCAGCAGCGATGCCGGCGGCGTACTCCTCGTACATGAGAGGATCAGCCTTGGCTGAGGCGGCAAAGATAGCGGCTGTAGCGACGACGAGAGCGGTGGAGAACTTCATGGCTTCTGGTCTTGACAGGGAGTCGGAAGGATGTGCGCTCGAGGCAGGAAATGCTGGAATGAGGTCTCTGCAATCAGTCAGATCGGAGCTGCTGCAGCAACATGAGTGCTTTGCTGGAGGACAGCTTCATGCCGTCATCCGCTCATCTGGTAGATGTGATCTTGTGGTGTGGCTGTTAGGAATCCCACTGTGCCCCTTTAATCTGAGCCGATCTTCCCGCAGGATTTGTCCTTTCGGTCCTTTACCAACTGCTGGCCACGCAGCGTCTGATTACGGAGGTAGTTAATCTGGTTCTTTAATCCCAGCATCAGCTTGTGATTCGGCGACAGACGGAGAAGAGTTGCTCTTCAAAACTGGTTCCAAGATCTTCAGCAGCTGCGAGAGCCTGCGCAGTCGTTCAAGATATAGCAGCCACAGAACAAGTACGATGAGCTAGGTTGCAATACATCCATCTTGATGAACGCATCGCTGCGGGCTAAACGTTATCTCGTGAACATGGCGTACGCTACGCTGGTCACATCCAACGCTTCCCGCCCTTACACGTTGCATCTTCTTTGAAAGTTCCTAGTCAGCCTTCGCGTCTGCATGTCCCATCCGCGGGATCTGGCAATCATGCAAAAAGCCACAACAAAGGGCTTAGTTATGCAGGGATAATAGCCAGGTGAAGAGTCAAACTCGAGCCTTCATTTGAGGGAAAGAACGCATTCAACATCGATTACTTTGGGTTCAAAATTTGGACAAAATGCAGCGGTCAGAAGGTCTCCGACCTCTGACTTCTTTCTCCAAGCGAGAGAAAGAGAAACGTAGTGGAGGATAGTTAACGGAAGGTCACGCCAGGCGCAGTGGCCGCGATCCAGGCGTTGACCGACGACACACGCGAGTAGACGCCCGGGTAGCCCAGACGACCGCAGCCGTAGCCCCAGCTCACAACGCCTACGAGCACGTCACTGCTGGCCGAGTTGACAACAACAAGCGGGCCACCCGAGTCGCCCTGGCACGAGTCCTTGTTCAGTTGGCCACCAGCACAGATCATGGTGCTGTCCACGCTCAGCGTTTTGGCACAGTCGGTGTTGCTGAGCAGAGGCACATCCACGGACAACAGCACCTTGGACTGCGAACCGCTCTCAGTGGTCGTGCCCCAGCCAAGCACTGTGGCGCTGTTGCCGGCCACAATGTCCGAGTCGTCGGCCTTGGCGATGGCTACGGGCGTGTACTTGCTGGCCGTCGCCAGTTCCAGGATGAGGAAGTCGTACGAGTTTGTGGAGCTCGCGTAGCTCGGGTGACGAGTTTGCTTGGACACGGCGATCTGCTCGCCATCGGTTGAGCCGCTCAGGTAGTGCGTGCCGACCGAGACGTACTTGATGGAGCCGTAGCAGTGGGCCGCTGTGAGGACGTGCTTGGACGTGATCAGAGTGCCACCGCAGAAGTCCGTGCCGGCCGCCGTGGAACGGAGACCGCTAGTGTAGTTGCGGTAGCCCACAGGTACTTCGGTGCCTCCGAGAATCAGAGGTGTGATGTGGTTGGCCTGGGCCGTGGCGTCAGCAAGGGCAAGACCGGCTAAGTACTCGTCGTACGTGATCGGATCAGCAGTGATAGAGCCAGCGAGCAAAGCAACGGCGGCGATGACAGCAGTGAAGAGCTTCATACTTGAGGACGGGAATTGGTTGGAAGGTGTGCTGGAAGGCGCAAGACTCGGAATGAACTCAATGCTTTCCGGAGAAAAGTTGTTTAGAGTCGACTACTAGAGCAGAACAAAGGCGATCTCTCTAAGGGAGGACTTGCATTCATAGTGATAGCTGGCGGCTTCCCCAGAGGGAATCGGTTGAAGGTTTGACTTATTATCGAGAACATGACGCTTGAAAGATCTGGAACGTGGCAGCTGAGCCCATCTTTTCATGGATAACACGTCTGATAATCGGGTTTTAGTCTGGCGAACGGGAAATTAAACGAGGAGCTCATGTGGGAAAAAGCTGAATCAGGCAGTTGCACGATAGCAGCAGCACGACGTTTATGCCAGAGGGTGCCGCTGGAAATACGGACTTTGCTGAGTGACGAGGATGCGCAAGTAGCATATCTAGCTATTATAGCTTATCCATCGTTTGCGTGGCACTGATAACTTAAGAAAAGACACAAGGAGGCAACGATAACCAGAAGCAGGGCACCGTCTTCGCGATCGAAACAAATCATTGCAAGCAAATACAATGTTCCTTGGTGCAGTCCGCATTCGTAGGATTCTTGAAGTGCCTGCTTGAAGACAGCACAATTCTGATCCGGTATCCGTTGTTCACTTCCCGAAAGCGTGTGCTTCACAATGATGGACACCATTTACAGTGAAGATTCCAATAGTGCCCTTTCCGAAAAACGAATGAGATGAATTGTATCACGACATGATTGAACTTATCCCAATTCATCGTCCTTTGTCATGGGCATGGATTGCAGGTCGACCAGAATTTGAGCTCCGCCTTTAAAAATGGCGCAAACGTAAACGAGTCGAAGAGGATTGGCTTATTTTCACGAGTAAAGCAGCCCCGAAAGACGTGAAGACTTACACCAGGTACCTGTTGTAGCAGCTTTATTTGAATCTCGACTTTCTCTTGGTTGTAGCGTGATGCATCAAAAATTCTTTCGACCATGCTCCAGTGTATGTATCCTAATGTAGCACCATCATTTTCGCTTTGGTGTGCGCGTGCCCAAATCGATCAAGCACATTGCTCGGTTCTTGTCATCTCTCTTGTCGACTCGGATGACGAATTACATCAGATTCTTCACGTACACAGAATCGACAAACTGAACGATCTTGCTGTCCAAAGAGAGCGAGACGCAGTCCGCTCTCAGCCTGCTGTTACGAAACGCGTTGAGCCAATCTTTGTGGATAGTATAATAAGAAAAATAGGTCGCATACTTGACGAACGCATCGATTGTGTGATCTTTCATTGTTAGACTGCAGTCTCTGTGCAATTTCGACTCTCTTCGACCAAAATGTTCTCGACAGCTTCATAAGTCAGAGTGACCGCCTTCTGATAGTTTAGCAGAATATTATCTGCCACTCTTGAGAAATACTTGCGTGCCTTGATCCGTTCGGAATCGCTGGTGCCTGCTTGACCGGTAGACTCCAATTGCGGTTCGCTGTACCTGCACGATCGCGCAATTGTGTTTGGCAAGTCTGATGAGGTTATCAGTGGTTTAAACTGAAGCCATCCTCGCTGGCGCACTAGAATTCCGCTCTCTTTGATGAGCATTTGCGTCTCCCATGCAAAAGCGGTGCGATTGTTATCAGGGTCGACAATTTTCTTCATCACACGGCGCCAAAGTATGTCAGTTTCATCCAAACGCATTACCATAACGTTTGTGCGATCAGCTAGCCCCTTTATGTTCACAGGTAATTCCCCAGTGAGGTGATCTGAAGCTCATGACATACCAGAACGAATGCTAAGCTTACCGCAATATGCTGCCATTGCTTCATTGGAGCGCTTGCACCCACTCGTTTTGACGTCAAGCATCTCCAGGCTGCGCTCACTGTTTCCTCCAGATCGAATGGGATGATCTTCACATCCATCATCTCAATTGCCACTGCAGGAAACTCAATCGAATCGCTAGTCGGCAATGTCTTCAACCGTGCGTCTAGAAACTCTGTGGTCATGCAATCAAGTCCATTCGACTCGAAAACAGCATCAAGATCGCCTGCGGAATCATCGACTCGAGCTAACAATTCCAGAAACACAGGCATGTCTGTATCTGGGAATGAAGGGACAGTGATCCAGTTGGAGTCCCACGGACCAGGCTTCGCTTGTGACGCATTACGAGTGCGAGGTATTCTGTGGGAGTGATATGGTCTGGGAGTCTAAATGCAAACCAAAGCAAATCATGAGTACAGATACTCTGTGACCAAGCGTGAAAAACGTACCGATCGGATCATCTCGTGCTGGAGCAGTGTTCGTTCCAGGCTCTTGGCCATACGGATTCGCTCTTGCAGCGTCTGTCGCAGCATTCGGTTCTCCTCTTCGGCCGATTCGCGCGCGTGGAACTGCTTCCTGGCGATTGATCGCCAGCCAGCTGCACCACCTGGTATGAGCATTGGTGCTGTTGACGAAGTGACGGCGGTTGATGCCCCTGCATCACCTGAAGCTGATAACCCGGCCTGAAGAAACCGCAGCTCGTGCTGCAGATCAGCCACGTGGGTGCGCAGGCTTTGGATGTCTTGTTTCTGGCGCTGTCGATGCGACGCGCGACCTGCTGGTACTTTGATTGGTGCTTTAGCATTATGCTGGCGTGGTTGCTTAGCCAGTCGAACGCAAACGCGCAAATCGTCTGCCTCGGCCTGCGACTGGACGCTTCGTACGTCCACAGTGCTGTTACTAGCGGCCTCCACACGTGGGTTAGTGAGCAGATCAAGATCCAGCACTTCGCTTTCAAGCCACAGGAGCGTCGCTGGGTCCTCTGACAGCGGCAGGAGCTGCAGCAACTCGTCCGCTTCCTCCATTGTTGGGCTTCGGAACTGCATTTACCATCATTCCCGACGCAGACATAAATACAGTCATGCTCCACTTAAATACGCATGTTGTAATCCTCAGATGAACGAGCCAATCAGCACACAGATTACGAAATGCCATGAATGATGGTCAATGGGGTGGAGCTTATTAGGACAGGCAGACTAGAACAGGATGGAGGAAGCAGTCGACCTGCTGCCGCTGTCAGAGGACCCAGCGACGCTCCTGTGGCTTGAAAATGAAGTGCTGGATCTCGACCTCTTCGGCATCCCGCTGCTGGACGCAGAGGATACCGACACCGCATCTAGCGACAGCCCCTTGACCCCATCAAGCATCGATTCGCAGACAGAGAAGGATGACTCCAGTAGCGATGACCTGCGCGTCGTCATCCGATTCAACACGCCAACGAATGGTAACATGAGTACCAAGGCCATAGCCAAAGCGCCAGCTGGACGCGCGACGCACCGTCAGCGCCAGAAACAGGATATCCAGACGCTGCGCGCTCACGTGGCCGATCTGCAGCACGAATTGCGGTTTCTGCAGTCCAGGCCCAGAGTCAAACCAGAAACAAGTGCATTGACCGCAGAATCGGCATCGATCCCAGGTGGTCCCGGTTGGCAATCGGTCGCCAAGCAGCAGTTCCAGGCGCGCGAATTGGCCGAGGAAGAGAACAGGATGCTGCGGCAGACACTACAAGAGCGGATCTACATGGCCAAGAGCCTGGAGCGAGTGCTGCTCCAGCACGAGATGATACGATCGGTGCGCTACACCAATGCGATATTGTATATTATGGTGTGTTAATCTTTTTGCATTGTGTGTCTAGAATCCCAAGCCATATTACCCACGCAAGATACCTCGTGATTACTTTACTGCACGCGGAAAGCCTGGTCCATGGGACTCCAACTGGATCACAGTCAGCACATTCCAAGACTCAGATGTGCGCGTGTTCCACGAGCTACTGGCTCATGTGGACGATCTCGCTTGCGATCTTGGCGCTGTTTTCAAGGCGAATGGACTGGATCGAGTGACCTCAGAGTTTTGCGATGCGCGGTTGAAACTATCGCAGACTGGCCAGCCGGCCATGGCGATTGAGATGCTGGATGTGAAGATCCTCCCGTTTGATTTGGATGAAACTGCACGTGTCGTCTGGCGATGCGTGTCATCAAAGCGCGTCCCCATATCGCGCTCAACTGGTATCCCATGGCAGAAATATTCGGTGAGAGGGATGAGGAACCATCCTGTTTCTGACGCTTGAGATCTGATTATGTTTGCTGTATGATGTTCCAGGGGTTGGTCGAAAGTGAAGACGTCGTAGCCATGCGCTCAGACGAAGCCGAGATCCTGTTGCACCGCGTCATGAAGAGATTCGTCGACCCTGGAAGCGGTCTCATCTCGTTTGTATGGGAGTCTCAGATGAAACTGAAAGAAAGCGGGACCGGGCTTCGACAGCGAGGCTGGGTCCAGTTCGAGCGGCAGCCACCATCAATGACACCAGAAACGCTCGTCCGCTCGTGCATGTACGTCGACTCGCGATCGGATTTTAATGATACCGACATGAGCGAGCAGCGAGAGCATTTCGCCAAAATTGCCGACAGGATCATGCCCAACTTTGAAAAGGCAATCAGCACTACGTACAAAACAGTCGAGACCCTGTTGGTAGAGGAGAGCCAAGTCCCTCGACCTCTGCAGTGACTGCCTCACTCCCATGGCGACATGGTTCGTGTGTGCGTGGAAAGTCGTCCTTCCTGTACGACAAGGCACTCAGCATTACGTACAACACCGTTCAGACGATCTCGATCACTCCAGACAATAACTCCTGGGTCGATCATGGCGATATCAGTACGAATTTGCTATTAGTTAGTGATGTTGGAGGAATATATATTGTTGACTGGGTATCCGCGTTCGTAGAAGCCAGACTTGAATCCAGCTTCACCGCCAGTGAGCAATGACTGGAATGACGGTAGATTACCGTCATTCAGGTCCGACGAATTTGCTTCCGACGTCACAAACTAATCGGTATCGCATCAACATGGACGAGCGCGAGAGCAATAAGCTGCTGCAACTATTGATGGACGAAGAAGATGGCACCACGAAGGAGCTGATGTGGCTGAATGAAGACCAACGGCTTCAGCTTGATGACGAAGCAGACGATTGTGAGATGGCCGACTGCACCGACAGCTACGCGGATGCGACGGCAGCTACGCTGAGCGCGATCACAACTATGAAGCAAGCCAACGGGGCGTACAGTATTGCAAGCGCTCAGCGAGAGCGCCATCAGCGGGCTGGCAGCCGTGCCCAGCCGCCACGTGCGCATCGTGGGTCCTATCGTCAACGGCAGAAGCAGGAAATCGAGTCTTTGCGCGGTGAAGTGTCCACGTTGGAGTACGAGCTGCGGTTCCTGCAGGCCAATCGTGATAGTTTCGGCACAAGTGTATCGGTAGAAGGCGTTCTGGCTCCCACTGTTGGCCCTGCGCTGCAGTTGGTGCGAGCGCCAGAACTGCAACCCAGCGAAGATGTGGACATGAGCCTTGACGCACCAAGTTGGAAAGCCGTGGCCAGACAAGAGTACCAGGCGCGTGAGCTTGCTGAGCGCGAGAACCAAGTGCTGAAGCAGGACTTAAAGCGGCAATTGCGATTGGTCAAGAACGCGCAGAGCTCTCTGTTACAAATCCGACCCGATCCTCTGACTCAGTCGTATCTTCCAACGGAAGAAGACTCCGACATTGACCAAAGAACTCCCGTTTCGACCAGCGACTGGTCCTCACTCGATGAGGACAACAGCAGTTTGGACGCGGACGTGTTTGCTGACCTGCTGGACGCCTCAGATGACGAGCTTATGCCGAACATGATCAGCTTGGGCCTCCAGCTCCTGTTTGTTCCCTTCCGTCGACGCAGTGGACGAACTGATGACCGTTCCGAGTCCGTTCCACAGCACGCGTCCCACCACGGACTTCTGTACAGCAAGGGATATCCGCTGCAACCAAGCGCAAGATTCGCAGATTGGCAAGCAGGGAGCCGACAATGGCATCGAAGATCGGACTGCGAGCGGCACGAACGCTTTGCCTACGCCACCGAGCCTCGCAGTGCAATAGCGCAGGAAGCCGCTACCCACGACCAGTGCTCCCGCCACCGTGGCTGGTGGGGCGTTTTCGAGCGCCTGCCGTCTTCGTTCCGCTCGCGCACGCTCTTCCGGGCCTGTTTTTATCTGGAGCAGCAGCTGCTCGCAGCCACTCCAGGCGTCGCTGGGAAAGCCTACTGCGTGGATCCGTATCAACTGCTACGTGTGGCTAAATTCTCGGACCACGCTCTGCATGCGTTCGATTCGTCCCTGGGCCATCACGGTAGGACCGACAGCGCAGAGCCGGTGGCTTCAGCTTCCGTTCTTCGCTCTGTCGTGGGCCATTGATACACAGTATCCAGTCGTTTGCGTATATAGTGTAGTAACCGGTTGCGTCGCCATTGGATGGTCGCACCCAACAACGTCAGCGTGTCAAACGTGAAGTGCAGAACGCAAACCGTCTTTCTCTGGCCTGGGGAATGCTGGTAGACCGACATTCATTCCCATTCAGATTGCGAGAACGGCCAGAATTCAATAACACGAAATGGACGACGAGCTGCTGGGTCTGCTGCCCGAGGGCGATGTGGAGACGTCGCTGGAGTGGCTCGGTGACCATCTGGACGACTTTGACGTGCAGTTCATTGGCAGCGACGAGCCGTTATCCGCCGCTTTCGGCGAGCAATCCAGCGGCCAGGAGGACGAAGACGACAGCGCCGCGATCGCAGACACGGACACCGCAACGGCTGTTGCTGCTGCGAGCATTCGACAAGCGCGATGGCGCAGCGATTCTGCGAACACGCGCCGCTTACCGTATCGTCAGAGGCAGAAGTTGGAGCTGGCGTCGCTACGCAGCCGCGTAGCCGAGCTGCAGTATGAGTTGCGCTTCTTACGAGGCCATCGAAATACTCAGAACGCAATCGACCAGGACGCAACGGTGTCAAGCGCCTTGGACATGCATGCTCTTCCGTTGGCACTCGAGAATACGAGGCCAGATGAAGGCTCTACTAATAGCGGCTCAGTCTGGCAGACACTGGCCAAGCTCCAACTCCAGGCGCGCGCATTTGCGGAGCAGGAAAATGCGAACCTGAAGCAAGCGCTTCGCGAGCAGCTGGAGATGTCCAAGGAGCTGGAGAGAATCCTGCTGCGGAACCACTCGCTCCACTCGGTACGTCGTCTCGTTCTGCTGTTTGAAACGTGGCGATTTACTGACGATCTGGACTGCCAGCAGAATTCTCAGCCTCTGCGATCGATTCTTCCTCGCACCTCGAACTGGAACACGAGTCAAAAGGACCTCAAGCTGCTGGCTCATGTGAAGCCCACTGCCGTCACCGGGTCCTTGTCTCTGGCCGCTTCTCCAGTGGACACGCGCCACTTCTTCCTGAACAGATTCATGGCTCCCTTATTCAGTCTCGGAAGATGGCCACGTTTCTCGGTGAGTGACCTAAAGGGCCTTGCATTCAGCTGATATTGACTGATGATGGCGTGGTTTTCCAGGAGTTTTCTCCACAGAAATCGCTTTCGGAAGCCAGCGAAGGCACTGCATTATGGCGTCCAGAACTGCGGTTGAAGCCAGCGCGTGCTATTCCGAGCCATAGCTTCTGGTTTGCCAAACGCTGCCAATCGTCAAGAAATGCGAATGAAGCGGATGAGGAGAAGACGCCGTGTTGGCCTGGAAAGGGTCTGTTCGAGCGGCTTTCGAATGCATTGGACGCCAGAAGACAATCCTTCGGACAGCGATCCATCTACGCAGGAGCGACTACTTCAGACGACGATATGTGCCGCCAGCTCCGATTCAGTCGGATGCGGTTTCGGATTCACCGCACTTTGATTCGATCTCCCTCTACGTCATGGGCCGCCTGCTGATGATTGGAACACAGTACTTCATTGCGATAACAATAAAAGTGGTTTGCATTTTTGAACTTTCGCGATCCGGAGGCCACTGCTGTCTAGAGTCTAGACGCCAGCGACGGTCTTGATCCAGGCGCGCACCTTGGAAACGCGAGAGAGCAGCGCGGGGACGTCCGTCTTGCCACAGCCGGCGTTGTTGCTCACAATGCCCACCAGGACGTCCTTGCCCTTCTGCGTCATGACCAACGGACTGCCTTCATTGATGTAGCAGGCATCGGTTGTTCTGGCGCCCACAGCGCACAGCTGCGAGGCGTAGACCGGGGACTGGGTCTGTGTGCAGTCTTCTACACCGACGTACGACATGGTGGTCTTAATAAAGTCGATCGCACTCAAGTTCCAGCCGAGCACCGTAGCGGATTTCCCATAGATGAAGTCGTTGCTATCAGCCTCAGGCAGAGTCACAGGCGTCTTGGAGCTGGGCTGAAGCAGCTGGAGCAGCAGGAAATCGTTCTCACGCGTGGCTTTGTTGTAGTGCGGGTGGGGCGTCAGCTTGAACACCCGGCGTTGCTCGCCCATACTGGTGCCGTCATTGAAAATGGAGCCGATGGATGCCCACTGCTGTTTCCAGGGATACGCCCTGGAGTGGAGACTCGGCAGGCACAGGTTCGACGTGAGCACGTAGGACGGAGCCACAAGCACGCCGGCGCAGTAGTTGGCGTCCGACGCACTGTTGCGCACTCCGACCAGGTACGACCGGATATCCATGTCCGAGGCGAGATAGTCAAACATGACTTGTGGGACGGCCGACTTGTTGGATTGAGAGCCATCGAGTGAGCCAGACGACGAGCCAAGCAGTTGGGCAGTTGCAGAGCTGCCGAGAAGCGAACCGGAAGAGGAACCATGTACTCCTGCAGCGGCCGTTGCGGCAATAAGCACAAAAGTGAGAGCTGATGAGTGGGTCATAGGACAGTTTGGAGAATGAAGATTGAAGGGCGGTGGCATGCACGCGAGAATACCGCGAAACGATGACCCCAGTACCGCGTTTGTCACCATGAACTCCGGTCTTGTGGCATTCCCTCGGTCATCCCCAGTTCATTCCTGCCCAACCGAAACTGAAGGTGAAAGGATACAAAACGGAATTCCTGAGATATGATGTTGGCTCATCTTGATTATATTACAAAGTACTTTCAAAGGCCCCATGCTGTAGCTGATCAGGGACCAGGACTTAGCTTGTATGCATTCCTTCCAGGGAATGAGAGAAACATTGGTTGATAGGGAGCAGCCATTTACTGACTGGAAGGTTAGTTATTTCATTCAGAACCAGCCTGTTCCTCCGTCCACGACACTTTCTTAGGAAGAGGCGGGGTGTTCTTTCTCCGCTCCAACTGATTTGATCGCGGCATGGGAGTCGCCGATGGTGCTCGCGGTAGATCTATGTCGACTTCCTTTATTGGGCAGCTGTGACTGCGGTTTATTGCCGCCATTCTGCCAGTCACCTGTGGCCGCTTGAACGGTTGAGACAAACGGTCCTGCATTTGAGATGGAAGAACCGGAGTGCTACTGCGAGGAACGTGGAATCGCACTTGCTTCGGTTGGTGTTGGGCTTGACTGTTCGCGTTGCGCCGCTCCACATAGGATTCAAATTCCTGCTGCACGAACGCACTTCGTCTGTTAGCCACCAGAAACGGATCCTCGAGTTCTTCGTCGTAGCTATCGATGAGCTCCGTCGACCGGTCGTCTTCTGGATCAATCAGCGTCTTGCGCCGATCGTAAAAGGGCTCCAGCTGCGTTTTCACCACCGCACTTTGTCTGTGGGCTATCAGACACGGGTCTTCAGGCTCTTCTTCTGTAAATATGGCCGGCTGGGGTGTTGGACGCTCGTGCATGGCCTTTCGCCGTTCCACATACAATTCAAACTCTTCTTGGACCTTGGCGTTGCGTCTGTTGTCATTCTGGAGCGGTCTTTCAAGCTCTTGGTTGGTAACTGCGCTCTTAGCTATGGTTGATCGTTCGTCCTTGTACCTGTCCACCACTTTCTGCCGCTCCAAGAACGACTGGAACTGCTGTTGTACCAGTGCGCTGCGTCGGTTGGCCATCAGCAGCGGATCTTGAGGCTCTTCCTTGGGAACCTTACTATAAGCTAGCTCCATCGACCTCTGGTTCGGTATTGCTCGTTCATAGCCACGAGCTCTGACCGGAGCACGAGTTACTGGCGAAGAAGAGCCCGATGGGATGCTGTACGGACCATCGTACGAGCTCGCTCGCTCGTGGTTTGCAAGTAGCTCGTCATAATTAAAATCGTGGGCTGCCCTGTACCGTTCAGCCGAAACCGTGCGCTGCTCCCGAGGCCGTTCTCGGTGCACAACGCTTTGCATGGTCCTGACTTTCATGAGCGGAGTCGGTCCGACCTCTGGCAATCGCGCCTTTTGAAGGCAGCGCACGCAAAACACGTCTTGTTCCGGCAGACGGGTGTCAATATTGAGGCGGAAGATCGTCCTGGCCTTGCGGCAGTCTCGACACACGCCCTACAAGGCACAAGAATAGTGGTGAGAACCGCATCATTGGGACTGATTTGTAGCAACACAGAGGAGCAGCGTACTCTTCGACAGATACCGCAGATCTGAAGCTGCTCTCTCGCTGGACAAAAGTAGCAAGTCTTCCTGTGAGTCACAGAGCCACTCGGTCAGTCCACATTAATCAGATTCAAGAAATGCCATGAACGAACGACGCACCTCATGACTGCGGGCGTCATCCGGCCCTTGTCCATGAGCACCGAGAGCTTTCTGGCCGAGCAACTGTGCAGCGCTCGAGTTACCTGCAGCGCGCGCTCCACCACGGCGGCATCCACAATGCGCTGCTGTGTGGGCGACGACTTGGCCGGGTGCTCGCCCATGATGAAGCACTCGACCAGGTCGTCGCTTACGCAGCGGAAGAGCACGCACATGGACAGCCCGAGCCGGCGACAGAGCACTCGTGGCCCGCGTGGCCAGTCCGGATGACTGGGGATCGCGTACGAACTCTGGTACGCGAGCAGCTTGCCGTGCTGGTCGATGGTCATGCCCATGCGCTCGTAGGTCAGCAGGTCGTAGAAGTCGTGGTCGTCCTTCCACGTGGTCCACTTGACGCCCGCGAACCGGAACTGCGCGTTCCTGTCCCTCTGCTCGACCACGTTCAGCACGGCGCCATCGATCGACGCGGCCATTGGGTTCAGAATCGTCTGCATGGTGACATGCGTCGTGTCCTGGTCGCTGTACAGGCCGCGCATGATGTACTCCAGCGAGCCGCTGAGGTACCCTGAGCCCAGTACGCGCAGAATGGCACTTTTGTTGGCCGCGTTGTCGGCTGCCGGCGCTGATGTCCGATATAGCGCGAGCTGCTCGGACTGGTGGATGGGTAGCCATTGCGTCTGGTCCGCCACAACGTCCAGAACGGTGTCCATGGCGGCCGTGGCCTCACTTAGCAGCTCGTTGCAGCGCGCCTCGAACGTGCGGCGCTCGTCGCGCGCCAGCGCCACAGCTCGCGCCATCCGGTGCTGATGTTCTCTGGTTCCAAAGTGAAGGCTTGAGCCATCTGGGAGAACAGCTGGGAAGCTGCTGATGTGACTGATTTGCAAACCTGGGACAGCAGTCAGTCACTGGGGATAACCAGGGCGGACTGACTAGAGACACCGAATGGATTCCGACAACTGGGTAGGTGATTACACCAGTCACTTGTTTTGTCACCAGCTGCAGAGCTGACTTTTGGCATTTTGGCTTATCAAATCGTAACGTAATCCATCAGTTTTACTGGGATGGCTCAAGTTTCTTTCGAGGGGAAATAAAAAAAATGCCCCTATTTTAGCCGTAAATAAAAATTCTGCCCCTTTTGTAATATGTCTATGTAAATTACAGAGAGGGGTCGTAAGTTACGAGAAATGGGAAAGTTATACGCCTGGGAATGTTCTCATCAA
>JAADVQ010000452.1:0-14298 GCA_023335835.1 Elongisporangium senticosum
ACCCCTATGCAGCCTCTTCCGCGATGCAGTCTCTACCAATGAGTTGCGGTACGTGAGGGTACCTACGGTACTGAATTCACTTCAACGTGTAACCTAGTTAGAACAGTAACGGTACAGTAGTACCCGCCCCCTTGTTAGTTTTTGTAACGCAGCAACCGTAACTTAGTCGTATTTTACCATAAATTCACATGTAAAGTGTTTAAAAAAATTTGAGTCACCTTTTGATGAAGTTTTGGATTTGAGTCACCTTTTGGAATTTTCCCTTTTCAATGAAGAGACACTGATTAGCAATAACGTACACGCCTTTGGGATGCTGATTGCAAATACATCACTATTGAATTGAAGCCATGAACCGGTGGCGATCACTGCATGCGGCTGGCGCACCGTCGCTGTGGCGCTGCGGCCGCGCGCTGGCGTCCTCTGCGGCGTCTGGAGCCCCAGAGCACATCCCAGTGCTGCTGCATGAGACCATCGCACTCTGGACTGCGGGGGCCGCTTCCAAGGACACACCGCGCTTCTTTGTGGACGGCACCACAGGCCTCGGCGGCCATTCGCGAGCACTGCTGCTGCAGGACCCAGAGGCGCAGCTGCTCTGCATCGACCGCGACCCAGAGGTGACTGGTCTCATGGTGTTGCTGCTGTCGCTGTCTCTGTGCTTCTAACCTCGTTGCTGCTGCTGTAGATGCTGGCGGGCGCCAAGACCGTGCTGCGGGAGTTCGGCTCTCGCGTGCGCTTCCAGCAGGGCTCGTACGCCGATATCGAGACGCATCTGACTCAGAGCGGCTTCCCAAACCACGTAGACGGTATTCTCGTGGATCTCGGCGCCAACAGCGTGCACTTTGACGCCGGCGCGCGCGGCTTCAGCTGGCAGCACGACGGCCCGCTGGACATGCGCTTCGACCAGCAGAACCCGGACACACGCACGGCCGCCGACGTGGTCAACACGTTCTCCGAGGTGCAGCTCACGCAGCTGTTCCAGACGTACGGGGAGGAGCGGCTGGCCAAGGAGTTCGCCAAAGCCATCGTGCGCCACCGGGACGAGCGCGGCCAGTTCTTCCGCACGACGCGCGACCTGCGCGAGTGCCTCGAAGCCATCGCGCGCAAGTGGCAGACGCCAGGCGACAAGAAGCGCGGCAAGAAGGCAAAGACGGCAGGCAAGCCCTCGACCCATCCGGCGACCAAATGCTTCCAGGCGCTGCGCATTTGCGTCAACGACGAGCTGCAACATGTCGAGGTACGCTGGTCTTGCTTTGTGGAGCTGTGGCTATTGGCTCATACATTGCGCAATGACGAATAGCGAGGCGTGGGGAATCTAGTGGATCAACTGGCGCCTGGCGGTCGACTGTGTACGTGCAGGTTTGGATGGAGACTGAAGGACTGGTTCTCATGGTGGCTGTTTGTCTGTAGTGACCATTGCGTTCCACTCGCTGGAGGACCGGCCGATCAAGACGCTCTTCCGTGATCTGGTGCGTAGCCTTGGCTGCTTTCCGATCCGTTTGGAGGAAAAGCTCATCTGCGTTTGTTGCTGTTAGGACATGAAGAATCGACAGTACGAAGACGAATACGATGAGGACGATACCCTTGACTGGGAAGACGAAAATGCCGTTGCCGAGAGCGAACGCAAGCGCTTTCGAATGGTCAAGCGTAAGGCTGTGAAGGCTACTCCTGAGGAGATCGCCAGCAACCCACGCTCAAGAAGCGCTCGACTGCGGTGTCTGGAGCGAGTGCACTAGACAGAATATATCAGGAACGCATTGAAAACGACAGCTGAGCATGGATTACGTGTCTTCCAGGGGACGAAACTACTACTCGCACTTCGCGAACAGCGTCGACATGAATGCTGGCGTGGCCGTGGCGCTGGGTCGATGCGTCGCATCATGGGCTTCCAGTCGGTCTCTGAACTCTGTCCCCAGCTCTGGGCAGGAGCGCAGGCAAGTCTTCGACATTGGGACAGTTACTCCTGTTGGTCTGCTCTCTGCCAACGCCAGTCGCTCTAATTGCGCGACGATGTCCTGGCTTTTCTGGTGATCAGCGTTGGCGCGGTTGATGAAGTACAGGACCTCACGGATGAAGCTGGCGCGCATCTGTTCCTGCTTTGCGGTGGCCGAGCTGACAGTCGCGGCCAGCAGCTTCATCTCCAACGCGAGGTCTTGGTGGCGCGTCTGAGCGACTGAGGTCTGGCTGTGGAGCTGCGACTCCATGCTCTCTATCGCCGATGCTTGGGTGTCAATGTTCGCCTTGATCACGTCGATCCGCGTCCACAGACTCGATTCCACACGCTCGAGCGCCAGATCGCGGCCGTGCGCAGTCTTGGTCATCCTGTTCTTCACGCTCTTGGTCATGACGTGGACGCTGTTGATCCGCTGGTCCATCGCTTCGCACGTCTCGGCAGCCTTGGCTTCGAGATCGGCGACCTTGGACTCGAGCGCGGTGGTCTTGGCCTTTGCGTCGGCCAGCTCCTGACGGCTGCCATCGTGCGCTCTCTTGAGAGAGCGCAGCTTCTTGTTGAGATGGAACACGATCTCCTCCAAGGTTTTGATCCTGCTAGCATCAGTCGTCGCTGAAGTCGGCAGCGGCATGAAGTCTGTCGAGGCCGTTGGCTCCGCTGGTGCGGTGTCCATCATTGGGATAGCAGCGGGGTCCGATGTTTGTGCAGTGGCGAAGGCAGCAATGGGGCCGGCGGTGGAGGAAGAGATCGCAGAGGCCGGGACCATCTTGTTGGGGTTGGCAAGTGACGGCCTTTCGCTTCAGCACCAGAAAGGCATCCGTACACTATGACGTCCACTAAGTGGACAGGCATCCCGTGGGTCCCAATTTGAAGTGTACACGTGTGGACCACACCATCGAGACCCAGGTCGTGGACAACTGGCATGAGGAGCTTGCGGTTGTCGCTGTCGAAGTCGAGCCACGCAAGAACCACATCGGCATCTGTGTTCCCGAGGAGGTCTGAAATGGGTGTGTGCTCCGTCGTGGAAGCAGCGCGTTCGTGAATACTGATCGTAGTGCCGAGCTTGGCAGGTGGGGAAAAAGGTGCAGCTTTCCACCCCAGGCAACACCAAAGGGTAGAGACGAGTAGCCGATGGGTCTGCTGCGAGCAGCAGGGAGAGCGACTGGTGGTGACGCGATACGATCAGTGATGCAAGTCACTTCGTCAAAGAGTGCCTTGATCCACTTGCGTTGCCTCCACGGCGGCGTCGTCACACTGCTGGGTCCGATGAATCTGTCTTCGAACTCTTGTCGGGTTGGAAGGTCCTGACCGTCGTAGAAATCGAAAAGGCGTCTGATGCCGTGGGTTTCTGCGAGACCGAGGCGAAAGGAGCGCTGTGCACCGATTATTTGCCCCAGCCCTCTCGGGCGTATAGATTATACCGTCGTAATCTGCAGTAAGGCCGCACTCGGAAACCAGATCGGTTGACAAAGCAGATAGAACACACCATCGAGACCCCAGAACTCCAGAGCTTGAGTTCCATTCAAATGATACCACTTCAATTAGATAAGTGATTGACAGCTCCAACTACTTCCACTTGCCTTGGTGCTGCTATACTTCTCGCATTGTGGGGGCTACATCAATTTCTTCAGCTGCTCGCTGGAAGGCTCTTGGGCGTCTAAGCATGGGCATCTCTTGCCGCTTGGTCTGGCCGCTCGAGCTCTGGCTCTGGCGCCACTCTAGTTGCTTCATTGGCTCGAAGTCTTGCCGCTCTCGCTCGGGCTCGGGCCAGTCGGGCGGCTTGCTCTCGGGCCAAAAATTCGTCGATCTGTGTTCGCAAGGCAATCAGTCGTGTTGAACAATATCTTTCAGGAGCTCGCTGAAGTTGGCTTTTCGTCCAATACAACACTGCATCAACGACCAGAGGCACCGCGACTCGCACACGAAGAGTCCAGTGTATATGCACGGGAAGCGATCAAGGCGTCTGAATCATTAAATCAGGAAAGGAAATGTAGCTGAACTGCACCAGCGCCTCCTCTTTCTGCGTTGGCGATCACCGCAGAACGACTGTAGTGCGAACGCGGGCGTGATCTAATCTACACCCACCATATATCATGAAGCACCACGGAAACGATAGCTGGACTTGCAGCGGATCACGTTGTCCATGAACTCGTGCAAGGGCTAGAAGCAGCCCAGCAGCTCCGAGTCGGCTGTGGAGGTGATCTGTGCGTGATCTGTGCGCTCAGATTGACACAACGTTGTCAAATTCCGAACTGTTAGACTAAGTCTGCTGCTGGGAGCTGCCCTGGACCGCTCGTTGGAGCGAAGGCCACTTGGCAGTCAGCGACGCTCCCTCTTGGGCTGGCTCGCTATACACTCTGTCCTATACACTATACACGACGCGGAGGCGGAGTCTGGTGGAACCTGATACCGGCAGATCAGGAGGGCCGGGGGCGAGCATGGCTTGAGCTGATCCTATTAGCAAATGCCCAGGAAGCCAAGCGCATGTAGATGCGCAAACAGCGACAATGGGTTGCTAAACCGACCATTTCGGTTCATCAGCTGTCCAACTGGTCTAGATTACCGCAGATTATCCATCATGGCACATTAACCGCTAACGTCCGCTGTCCTGAGCCCGACCAGTCAACGTGGAAGGAAGCCTTATTGAAACGCTCTACTGGTAGTCTGTCTTGGGGGCTCTTGGTCGCTTCACTATCGTCTGCTGGTACTGCTGGATGCGTGCCCGCGCCTTGGCTTCGAGCATTCTCTGGATCTCCTCGACCTCCTCGTTCTGCTGTGCGAGCGCTGCGTTCAGCTCCTGCTGCTTGCGCGCACGATAGGCTTCGTCCTGAGCCAGCGGAGCTGCGGTGGTCTCCAGTAGCAGCACTTGGTCTCCATCAATGACGACGTCCAGAGGCGTCAGCGCCTGCATGGGCTTCTCCTGCTGGCGTGCGCTGCGGCGCGTGCCTGTGGGGCCGCGCAGACAAACGCCGGTCTCTACAAAGCCACACACACAGCGTCAGACCTTGCGTGCCTCTAAGAGAGAGCGGTCTCTCACGTACGAGGGTCGAAGAAGGCGCCGTGGGCCTTGCACTGCACGAAGCCGTGGTAGAAGAAGTCGCTGTCGTCCAAATCCAGCTCCAGCCGCGCGTGGGAACACCGGTTCACGAAGGCGCGTGGCGCGTCGGTCTCCTTGCACCAGAACACGAAGCCCGTGGCCAGCGCGCCGCTCTGCAGCGGGAACTTGAGGGCGTCGCCATCCAGCGCGCGCAGCTCCTGGCGCGAGCACAGCACGCGGCGTTGCGCCTTGGCCGTGGTCGTGAGCGTGCGCACGATCGGTCGCATCTCGCCAACTGACGACGGCCATTCATTGGCAGAAATAGAGGCTCAGCTGCTGCCTCGCTCTGCCGCCATGAGGTTGCGGATGCTGTGCAGCATGACGTCGCCCCAGCCTCGGATGCTCTCCTGCAGCGCCAGCTTGACCGCGTCGTCCATGGCGATGTCCGTGCGGTGCAGCGTGGCGTAGCCGGCTCTGCGCATGACCACGACCAGCTCCTGCTGCGGCGCGCCGCCGTCCACCGTGACGACCCGGCGATGCGGTGTAAGCAGGATGGCCATGCTCATGTCGCGCCGCACGTTCACGCTCGGGCGGTACGGGTGCAGGTCGTCCTGGTCCACGAAGTCGGCGGCCACGAGTCCGAAGCTCGCGGCGTCGTGGCTCTCGCTCAGCTGCGAGAACATGGCCAGGTTCATCTCCTGGCGCACGCCCAGCGGGCTGCTCGAGACCAGGCGGTGGTTCCACACGCTGTCGCGCAGCAGGTCGTCGTCCTCGCGCACCGTGATCTCGCCCAGCTGCTCCGAGACGTTGATCTCCATGTGCAGCAGCGCGTGGAGCAGCGCGTCGAAGACCTGCTGCACGCTGCGCACACCGTGGAACTGCACCACGTCAAAGGGAAAGCAGCAGTAGTCGCCGTTCGCGCGCTCGCCGCGGGAGTCCGTGTGGTGCGCCTTGAGCAGATCCAGATGCGCCGACCGTGCGCGCAGGAAGCGGTCGGCGTCCAGCAGCTTCTGTCTCTTGAGCCGGCGCAGCATCTGCTGTCGCTCCAGCGGATCGCGGCCCAGGCGGATGAAGCTGGCCAGTGGATTCACGTGGTGCTCGTTCTAGAGGGCAAGGAACGCAGCGTTAGTGGAAGGCTGATGGGCCGTAAAGCACGAGGCTGGACGCACCACCCAGTCCAGCAGCAGCGAGTGGGCGCCCCAGAGCCTGCGCTGCTGAGAGTGCACCGTCCGACGCAGGTTGGCGTTGCGATCCAGTGGCGGCTGCATGGCGCTAACGCCGGCCCGTGCCTCGTCCTCCGACTGGTCTTCTGCGTACTCGTCCTCCTCGTCGTCGTCCTCGTGGAAGCGCGATGCGTGTTCGCGCCGGAGCCGATTCAGCCGCTTGGTGAGCAGGCGCACCTCCTTGGTCAGGTCTTCGATCTCCTCCTAACACGGACACGCGCATGGATCAATCCCCAATGAGCTCAAGGCAGTGGGCGGCGTGCTCTGTACCTTGCGCGCCGAGTACGTGCCCTTGCGCGTCTCGACAGGCTTGCTGCCTCTCCTGCACTTGCGCGCTCGCTCAGCACCGCCGTCACGCTCTGCTGCTGCGTCTGGCCCACGACAGCGAGCGCCCTGGTCGCTGCCGCTGGAGCCGCCGGAGGCCTGGGGCGTTAATTCCGCCATCGCTCCGCCGCTGTTATGGCGGGAACAGTAACGCCCTAAGACACACACTCTGCTTCAGCCACCATCATTCTGCATTCAAGTCTCTGTTACGCTTGAGTCTCTGGCCTCTCTGACTGCTTGATCTCGAGCCACGAAGTCATCAATCACTGCTGCGATCAGGTCGATCGATATCTGAGCATTGTCAAGTCCAGCCAGCCAACGCAGCTGGAAGAGCAACTCCAGCGTAGATAAATGCCAGTGGAAACGCCAGCGCCAAGAGACCAGCTGCGCCATGGCGATCGTGCCCAAACTCAACCTCTTGGTCAGGCAGGCCACACTGACACAAGATGGCGACTCGGCGCAGAGGGTGGGCTGGTCCTGCGAATATCTTGATCCCAATGGCCACCTGAACAGACGTCAACTTGGGCTGCATCCGTTGGACTGGCTTGGTTCGTAGGCCGAGTAGACTGTCGTTCTTGTACGCAGCCTGAATGATGAGAGTGGGGAATGCAGCGCCGTATCCAGCCTCCAACATATCTGCTCCATTAACGACCAGAGCATCCGGAATCAAGCTGGCATTGGGTTCTTGGCCTATGGCTCCGATTGTGCAGGTGGGTTGACCTACGTCGGCAGTGCTAATGAGGTCAATGCTGTTGCCCAGCGTCAGCATTTGCTTGATGATGGAGAGCTCGACAGTGTGTGACGCTCTTTCATGCACGGACGACGGGAGGCTGTAGAAAACGACTCGACCTCTGTCTGGATCATCAGCAAGAGGCTCGAAGACCATCGCCTGATTTCGTTCACTTCGAGCCATCGCTCGAAATCCGTCCATGTGGTAGACTCACACAGGACTACGGGGACCCAAGAAGCGTCTCCGTCATCGTCCAGGAAAGGCGCGTCGCTGGGTGAAGCGTCCGCTATTTCTTCCAGGCGCTTTTTCGCCCTGATGACGTCGTTCATGTGAATGACTTGCTTTCGTCTCTGGACAATTCTTATGTTGAAGAAGGCTGCCATTACGTATACCCTTGCATATTCTATACACCAGGGTTTTTTGTATTGATTGTTTGCATACTTAATAAATCTCTAAAACACGATGTCCTTTATAATTAATTGTTCATGGTGAATGGCTCAGACCATCATTCAATATAAACTCACATTTCGGATCACGTAAATTATTATGTCTCAGAGGATGTACCTTCATCATTTAATTATTTGCCCAAAATGGAGAGCGGTCCCACGTCCTTGCCTTCCTCGTCGGCCTCTGCAGCCAAGAGCCTGCTGCTGCCAGCCAGCCCAAAGCAACAAGGTGAGCTGCAGCTGCCGAACGACAGCATGGCAACGACAAGCGCATCGCACTCGAGCGACTCGAGCGACAACGGCCAGAGGCCAGCCAAGCGGACCAAGCCAGTGAAGACGCACAAGAACTCGTACTGGGCACGCAAGGTAAACGAGCCACGCTCTGGAGCGGCAGAGCAAGAGGTGACTTGATTGCTGTCGCCAGGACGAGATGGAGCGCTTGAACCAGCAGATGAGTGAGCTGTCCGCTCAGCTGGAGCTTCTCCAGCAGCAGAAGCAGCCGCAAGCAGAGGCCGTGAGCGACGTAATACTGGAGGACGGTACTGACGACAGCACGCATGAGGTGGCAGCTGAGAACGCACGGCTGCGGAAAGCCGTGCAGTCGCAGCAATGGGCGCTCTGGGGTGCGCACGCCACGTTCTCCGACTGGATGGTACTCATTTGATAGGCGTCCTGTGGTTGTGATGCGTACTGATGCAGTGCATTGTATCGCAGAACGAGCAGTTTGTGAACCCTCTCAGCAGCATTGTCCGTTTGGGCTGCGACCCGCAGGACAGACGCAAGATGGTGCTGCGCATGAAAGACCGCCGCATCGATGACGGCCTTCGGTTCGTGGCCATGCGCAGCGGAAAGCTCCATCCTTTGGAGCCGCATTACTCTGAAAACCGCGGCATGAACGCAGAGGGAGACTTTTGCAGCATGCGCTTCGAAGTGCGGCAGTTCTACGGCGTGCGCAGCATCAAGCAGGTCTTCGACGCGGTCGTGGAGTCCATGCTGGCCATGGAAATCACCATCTCCGAGGCACTAGGTGGAGTAATCGTGCGTGAAGACTTTGACACGATGCAGAACGGCATCTGCAACCACCGACTGCTTTCCACCGGGCCCTGTGGTCTGCGCCAAGAGAAAAACTCGGTCTCGTTTGCGCAGTTTGAGGCCTTGAAAATCCACGAGGCCTGTGAAGAACCAGGCTTCGGTATCCTGGTCTCGGACTTTGTGGATGTCGATGACCTGTATCCATATCGGCCGCTGGAGAACTTCCGTCGGGATGTGACTGGCGTGACGCTGCTCACGCCCCATCGGAAGCTGATCAAGCGCACGCAGACTGATGGGAGCAAGACAGAGACCATGGAACTGGTGGTCACGATGCACCGCTCGATGTTTGTGAAGGTGCACCGTCCTGAGTTCGAAGTGGATGACGCACAGCTGCGTTCCATACACGAGTATTCGATGAGCTGGGGGGAAGTCATCGCCAAGAGCGCGTATGATCACCTTGAAGCGATGGGAATCCAGTGTCGATGATGGATCGCGCCTCCACAATCCGTGAGCTTGGTTGAGAAGATTTCTTCGGTGTCGACACAAGTGCCGTGCTGCCGAGTACTTGAGGTTCAGCCATTGCACACGAAGCAAAGCCATTGGTCGCAGCGGAAAGATCAAAGAGCAGCGTCTCATCTGAGCTCTAGGGCTCAATATTATTATGTACACGCGTAATGCGATATCCGTCGCAAGAATAAAACCAATATATTATACAGCTCCTGGTCAAGCATCACTTGCAGTTGACGCCCTTGGCCGTCAACTGATCAAGCGTGCTCGTGATGATGACCTCACCCCAGCGCAGAGAGTACTCGTGCACCGATCGCATCAGCAAATCGTCCACGTGGAATTGCGGCTTGTGCACCTTCGCAAAGATCACGCGACTCATCGTGACCACGAGCTCCGTCTGCGGATCGCTGCCATCCTGCGTCTCCTTGTTGACTGGTCTTCTGTGCGGCGTGAGCATCGTCACTCCTGTCACGTCTCGGCGAATATTCTCGAGCGGCCGATACGGATGCAGGTCGTCCGCATCCACAAAGTCCGAGATCACGATGCCGTAACCAGGATCTTGGCAGCCGTTGTGGACTTTGGAAGTCTCAAACTGAGCGAACGAGGCCGAGTTCTTCTCCAGACGCATGCCACGAGGCTCCACAGCCAGAAGCCGGTGGTTGCAGACGCCGCTCTCGATCGTATCGAAGTCTTCACGCACGGTCACGCCGCCCAGCGACTCGGAGATACTGATCTCCAAGGTCAGCATGGACTCCGTAAGCGCGTCGAAGACTTGCTTCAAGCTCTGGGCACCGTAGAACTGGTAGATTTCGAACCGCGTGCAGCAAAAGTCGCCTTCGCTGTTCACGCTGCGGTTCTCCGAGTGGTGTGGCTTCAAGGGATCGAGCTGTGCGATACGCGCCGACAGGAACTGATAGCCGTCCTCAATGCGGCGCGGCTTCATGTCCAGCATCCTCTTCCGCCGCTCGTCCGGACCGGAACCCAAGTGGATGAAGCCAGTGAGCGGGTTGACGAACTGCGTGTTCTGCACAAGAAGAAACAGGCGTCAGCGCTCTCTGTTGGCGTCTGGAAGAAGCTGAATCACACGCACCATCCAGTCCGAGAGCGTAGCGTGCGCGCCCCAGAGCGCCCACTGTTGCGCCTGCACGGTCATGCACAGGAGCGAGTTCTCCTGTGCGACGACGCGCGTGTTCTCTTGGGCTTTCAGCTCGGCCTCCTCGTCCACAGATAGATGCTGCTTCTTGAGCAGATCGAGCTGCTCGGACATCTCGTTCATTTGTCTGGTCAAGCGCTCCATCTCGTCCTACCAGCAGAGCCACACACATCAGTCAGCGCGCTCTCTCTCCATGGAGCTTCACCTCTGTCCATTGCACTACCTTGCGCGCCCAGTACGAGTTCTTCTTGCGAGGCGCACTGTTCTTGGCCATCTTGGCCGGTCGTCGGCCGTGCTCCGCGTCGCTCGAGTCGCTCGAGTGGGACGCGTTGGTCGTGGCTGCTGCATCCTCGTGCTCACTCCCCTGCTGTCCGCCCTTGGCGCAAATGGCCCGCTTGCGTGTCGCCATGAAGGTCTCACGCGTTCAGCGTTGCGGGTGACGCCGAAACTGAACAGTGACGACCCACGCCGTACCGTGGACGATGGCGCTAATTACGACCAATGGATATTGAAGCGCGCCTGCGTTTCTTTCTCCTCGCAGAGAAAAGCTGCGGCTGAGAAGTCATCATGATTACGCACTGGCTAGAGCTTCCTTGCGATCCGACTGCTTCATGCGGAGCTTGTTGCGTCGGAAGTGTGGGGAAGCTGATTATGGTGGCTTGATCCACCCAGCCAGCCACTAGGCCTGGTCCAGGACGTCCAGTTGGAACGCAATCTCCTTGGGCGTGTGCGGAAACACAAACTTGAGCACGGTCACGCTCAGGATGAGCTCCTGGATGGACGCAAACGTCACTCCGCGCTGCTCGTCTTGCACAGCGATACACCAGCCACCACGATCAGTGGGCTCACACGTCACAGGGACGAACTGCACGCATCCGTCATCGTGCACGTACGCGATCACAAAGCAGCGCAGGCGCGTCTCGCTGAATCGCAGAAGGAAGGTACCAGGCGGAGCGTGCTGCAGCATCTGTACACACGCGCCCTTGGACAGAAAGCCATGCAGCAGGCGCGGCTGCGTGAACGACCAGAGCCGAGAGAAGCTGATGCACTCAGTCAGAGGCAGGAACCAGCGCCAGAAGGCTGCAAACATGGCCAGATCCACGTGGCCGTTCATGCTCCCTTGCGCTGGTGCTCGGCCTGCTGCGCCCCACACGAGCGTGCTCTTGCGGAAGAAATCGATGCTTCGAAGAGATAACGGCCGCAACACGGCGTCTTGCTTGAGCTTCGTGGCGAAGTACCGGCTGATCTGCGGAGCCATCCAATCCAGCGGCATGGACTGGATGCCCATCAGTCGGGTCATCACGGCAGGAGTCGCGAACGCTCTTTCTGGTAGATCCAAAGCGTTTGCTGCGATAGCATGAGCCCATACAAGAGCCCCGTCTGGGTCTGACACCACGAGCTTCACGTGATCGGCCAGCTTGAGGATGCAGAGCTGCTTCCGCGACGAAGGAGCTGTCAGAGACAACGTGTTGACTCCTTGCAGCAGATCGGATTCGCTATGGGACGTCTGCAGCTTGCTGTGATGCACAATTCCACCACTGGACGAGCTTTCCCACCGGTCGCTCTGTGCTGAGACCAGCGGTCTCCTAGACTCTGCCACGCCATTGTCATCGCGTTCATGTTGGTGGTGGTGGCGATGGTGGGGATGCAGGTTGTGGTGATGATCAGACGACGTCTCACTGCTCACACCAGAACCGGCATCGCTGCCATTGTCCACACACAGGCCAGCATTCACGGAGGGGATAATGTAGTTGAGGAACTCATGCTGGTCCAGCTCCAGGTCCTTCTTCTCCAGGAACTGCGCCACTGCACAGATCGTGCGTGGATGGCCCCGCAGCTGACGGATGATCGGGTGATCTCCAAACGCTGTCAGGTCCGAGCTGCCGGAGCCCATTTCGTGGAGCTTGATCTTGCGCGGCGCCCGTAGCGTGAACAGCAACGCTGCTTCGCTGGGTGGCAGTCGGTCCACGGCCACGATCTTCTCGCCCACGCCGTCCATAGCCCCAACCTTGCCATCTCCCGTGAGCACGACTGCTAGTGAGCTCACACGTCGCAGAAGTAGCGCCAGCAGCGCTTGGAATCTGGAGTCACGGCGGGTCTGGCGGTTGCAGCCGTCCAACACCAGCAGATACGCCTCCCCGGGGCTGCACTTGTGTCGAAGCTGCGTCGCTAGCTCGTCGCTGTCCTGCATTCCATTCAAGCCCAGCGCCTTGGCAAATTTACGAACCAGAAGCTGGTGATTCCCACGCAGCAGATGCGCTTCGTCACCACAGGAAGAGCCCTGGCTGTCTGCCTCGAGCCGGAGGAAGTAGATGTGCTGGAACAAATGCCGTTCGGTGGAGTACTGCGCGCACTGCAGCGCGATCTCCGTCTTGCCAATGCCGCGTTCACCCGTGATGCTCACGAGTCGCGCACCCTCGACCAGAGACTTGTAGACATGGTGCACCTCGCGCGACCGACCGACGAAGAACTCGGCCACGGCGTCGCACTCATTCACTGGTAACGGCGGCGAGTGGTCCACGAAGTTGCCCTCCGGTACGTCTCTAAACAGCGCTTCGCTGTGATCTCCATGGCCCAGCAGCTTGAACGTGGCGTCGCGCTCCGTCCTGGATCCACTGGCCAAGGCGCTGCTGAGGCTGTCACTCGCTGTGACGCAGATATCGGCCTGGACCTGGCCGATCTCGAAGGCTCTGGCCACCGAATGACCGGCGAACAGCGCGGTGTAGAAGGCCTTGGCGAACTCCATGGCCTTCTTGTCCAGTACCTTGTCTTCCTTGGCCACCACGACCACGTGCGGCACGCCGGCGCGCACGAACGCGTCCGCGACGCTCTCCGAGTGACAGGCACTGAGGAACACGAGCTGCAGCGGCACGCGTGGAGGCTCATGCACAGCGATCCACCCGCCAAGCTCGCTGGTTAGCTCCTGCAGCTGCACGTTGCTGCGCTCGCCCTCGCTGTCGCTGCTGTTGCCAGAGCCGCCGGCCAGCAGCAGATCCGAGAGCTCCTGCTGCGACACGAGCTGCGCCTCGCCCTTGGCGGACTCGAACAGCACCTTGCCTGGCACGCCGTGGCCGGAGAAGTGCAGCGCGCGGCAGCCGTAGGACAGCACCTTGCGGAACGTGTGCAGATCCGCCACCTGCGAGTGCCACACGAGCTTCTTCTGGCTCTCGCGCACGCACTGGAGCAGCAGCTTGCGCTCGTACTTGACGTCGATGATCTCCACGGGCTCCAGGCCGCCGCCCAGCGCAGCAGCAGGAGGCAGAGCGCCGCCAGAGGAGGCGCTGAGGCTGCCGTTCTGCCACTCGGCCCCGTGGCGGCGGCGCACCACCAGCGGCGACGAGTGCAAGTGCGCGAACATGGCCATATGCGTTGAGAATGATCAAGCCACTCAAGCGCAATAAAAGAAGATCGGCTCGAGAATAAAAGAAGACGGTACAGTGTACCCCGTTCATGGGTACAGGGCGACGCTGTGCACCTGCTGAGGCTCATTAATCTGCAGCACGCGACGTTGAGCGACGACCTGTTCTCCATGCAGGCGTTCCCTTGCCAAGGACTGCGCGACCAGGACGCTACACTTCAGGAGCTACGCGCGTTCAGGAAGAAGCTGCCAACGACCAAGCGACCGCCTGAAGACCCGGCCTTCGTGCGCAGAATCGACTCCGTCTTCACACAGACCCAGGCGAGATGGACCAGACACAACCCATTGCGCGTCATGAAATTCGCCGCCGAAGCCTCCATGGATCATCTACGAGATAGCGTGACGAAGCACGAGGGGGGACTCATGGAGACAATGGATGGTGCTTCCTGTCGAAGCGACCCAGAGCACGAGCGATTGTGCCTTCACGTGGCGCTGGCCATGCAGATGAAGGTGCTGCACAGCGTACTGATCACCAGTCTG
>JAADVQ010000453.1:0-14295 GCA_023335835.1 Elongisporangium senticosum
CACCTCGGGGGTACGGAAACGCTCGTTGCCAATGACAATGACGTTACCATCCGGAAGCTCGTACGACTTCTCAAGACCCGAAGACTCAGCGGCCGTCTTCATCTCCTGGTCAAAGTCCAGGGCGATGTACGTCAGCTTCTCCTTGATGTCACGCACGATTTCGCGCTCGGCCGTGGTCGTGAACGAGTAACCACGCTCCGTCAGGATCTTCATCATGTAGTCCGTCAGGTCGCGGCCAGCCAGATCCAGACGCACGATGGCGTGGGGAAGAGCGTAACCTTCGTAGATCGGCACGGTGTGCGAAACACCGTCACCAGAGTCCAGCACGCAACCGGTCGTACGGCCCGAGGCGTACAGCGAAAGCACGGCCTGGATGTTCACGTACATGGCCGGCACGTTGAACGTCTCGAACATGATCTGCGTCATGCGCTCACGGTTGGCCTTGGGGTTGAGTGGGGCCTCCGTCAGCAGCACCGGGTGCTCCTCGGGGGCCACACGCAGCTCGTTGTAGAAGGTGTGGTGCCAGATCTTCTCCATATCGTCCCAGTTGGTAACGATACCGTGCTCGATCGGGTACTTCAGCGTCAGCACACCACGCTTGGACTGGGCCTCGTCACCGACGTAGGTGTCCTTCTGGTCCATGCCGACCATGATGCCCAGGTGCTTGGGGCGACCGACAATCGACGGGAACACGGCGCGCGGGGCGTCGTCGCCGGCGAAACCGGCTTTGCACATGCCGGAGCCGTTGTCGATCACCACGGGAACTACGTCTTCGTCGGCCATGGCTTGGGACTGTAGATCGGTGCACTGGGGATGGAAAGGAATTTGACGAATGAGGAGTTTGAGAACAAAAAGTGCGAGAGAGAGGAGAGAAGACCTCACTCCTCAATCCAACGGCGGCATGTTGCCTCCTGCAAGAGTGTTGGTCGCTCGTCATCTGGGCACTTCAACGACATGAACCTAATTTAGTGTGCTAAAGCCACACTAATTTTCTCACGTATTCTGCAGGTATCATCCGAGATGGGTTGTCGTCTATCAAAATGTGGAACCCATAGAGTGAGACCTGACCCAACCCATCTACTGCCACCAAAGCCAACTTTCGCGACTCGCATTTGCAATCACGCTCAGATTCAAACGACTTGGAGGCCA
Source organism: Elongisporangium senticosum (assembly GCA_023335835.1). Lineage (NCBI taxonomy): Eukaryota > Oomycota > Peronosporomycetes > Pythiales > Pythiaceae > Elongisporangium > Elongisporangium senticosum. The sequence goes on from JAADVQ010000453.1 coordinate 1,150, forward strand.
CGTTGGATGGCATCCACTCGGACAGTACTTCATGGTTCTTTTCCGAAAGTGTATCCAAGTCTGCTCCGCTCCTCTCCCCTTATCCGCTCCCCTCGTCCGCTCCCCACGTTTCTTTCTACAGATCCCCAGATGTGGCGGACAAATCAACACTATAAATAGGCTTTCCTTGATGTCTTTACAGTGGTCACAGGTGGTCGGGAAGCCGCGACTTGACCGCATGCAGCCACATGCAGCCCGCTGGATACACTGTATCGGAACTCTGGTGCAAGCATGCGTACATCTTCGTCCGCATTTCTCATCCGCCAGTCTTTTACGGTCGCCCCGTGCTTGTGTGCCGGACTCTGGCTCCGGCGTCGTACTGTACAGCAGGACGAAAAGAACGCCCCCGGTCGTTTGATTGGGTAACCTCTGACTCTTTTTCGTGACCCCGATCCAGAGATTCACAAATTAATTCACACAGGTAACATCTCCATACATTACGTATTATACCTATCAAACCGAGTACCATCCAGTATACGATATGGCAGTTTTCCAACGACTTGGGTGGGTCAGGGAAATGAGGATGCGCAGAAAGGAACAAAAGGGGGGACCGGGCCGCAGTCAGCCAGCCGCCGCCGCAACTGGCGGCCGGTCTTCGTTCTTCCGTCAACATCATCTTCCGACTGGCGTTCCATCATGGCGGACGACTACATGATGCGGGTCCACATCCGGTCACGGATGGACGCGCTCACGTGCGGCGACCAGCCCATGTACCTGCTGAGCGGCCAAGACCCGTACAGCTCCAGCCGCCACCGCGCGAGTACGCTCACGAGCCGTCGGCGGTTCGCGCGGCCGCCGTGGACGCACGCTATCCTGGGCATCACGACTTACTACCTCAAGTTCCTGGTGGTCATGGGCGGCAGTTGGCTGCTACAGGCGCTCAGTCTCTTCAGCTTCTACTACGCGCTCAGGGACCTGCCCACGTCGCTACAGGATCCTACCAGAGGCATCAACGCTCGCTCGATCCTCCTGCTCAGCGGCTTCTTCATGGGCGAGTGCGTCGGCTCAGTCGTCTTCGGGTCCTGCGCGGACCACTATGGCCGCAAGCGGTCGTTACTTGTGGCCATCTCAATCTCCATCCTGGGCCACGTGCTGCTGTGCGCGTCCTGGAGCAACACGTCGCTCATCGTGTTCCGAGCGCTCAGCGGCTTCGGCCTGGGCGGCCAGAGCGCCATGGTGCTCACGATCGTGCTCGAGTTCACGCCGCAGCACACGCGCGGCCGCATGGTCGTGCTCTGCCAGGTCGTTGGCGCGCTCGGCACGACCCTGGCCGTGCCTGTGGGGCTCTCGCTGCCGTCGGTACTGAGCTGGCGGGGCATGATCGTGCTGCTGGCCGTGCTGCTGCTAGGGTATGCTATCTTGGTCGCCACGTATCTCGGCGACTCGCCCAAGTACCTCGCTAGTATCGGCCGCGTGGACCAGGCGCTGCGCGTTCTCGCTGGCATGGAGCGCGCGCACGGCATCGACCGCCAGGCCCGCGTGACTGTGCCCTCCAGCCTGTACGAGCCCCCGGCGGCGTCGCATCGCCGCGTCCACACCGTGACCATCTTCGACGAACCCAACCGCTCGGCCGTGACCGACACTGGGGACTCGCCGCCGTCGCACCACCGATCCTCCGAAGTCATCACGCTGGACCGCGACCATCCTCATCCGCATCCGCCTCCACCGGCGATCTCGGCCGCCCCGAGACGCAGACGCACGTCTGCGGCCGCGTCCCCGGCCATGGTCTCGTTCTTGGTCTCGTGCGGCAAGCGATTCACGGTTATCCTGTGCCGACGGCCGTACGTCAAGCGCACGCTGCTGCTCTGGAGCATGTGGTTCCTGCTCTGGTTCGGCTTCGCGTGCTCGATCTCGTATCTGGCACTGTACTATTCCCACGACGGCCACAAGCTCAAGGACCGCAACCTGGTCGTCTGGGGCGCCATGCCCATCCCGGGGCTGATCATCTCGGCCGTGATCATCGAGCGTATGGGCCGCATCACGACGCTCGTGCTCACACTGATGTTCTCGGCCATCGCCAGCACTGCCGTGGCTCTGCTCGTGCCCGAGAGTTCGACGGACCTGAGCATCGCGCTGTTGCTCATTTCGCTGTCCATGGTCACGGGCGCACTGTCGGCGTACACCGGCGAGCAGTATGGGCTCATGGTGCGAGCAATGGGCATTGGCTGGGCCTTCGCCTGGGGCTACATGGGCGCGTTTGTCGGGGTTGTACTCGTGCTCGATGCCTCGGAGCACGGCTGGCAGTGGTACTGGGACCGCCAGCTCACGGTGCTGGCCACGCACGCGTGCATTTGCATCCTCGTCATGATCCTCGTGCGGTTCCTCGGCGTGGAGACCAAGAACCAGGACATTGACATCGCGGGCTCCAGCAGCAAGAATGACGGCGGCGTGTTCCAACCCAACGAGAGCCTGGCCATGATCCAGGAGGCCAAGGACGACCGGTCGTTCGACACGAGCCAGGAGGGCGGCCTCAGTCTGCCCATAACCTACGGCTTCCAGCCCAACTCGAGTCTCGGGGTCGGCACCAGCGTGACGCCCGTGGGCGGGCCGTCGGCCTACACGTACTCGCCGCGGTCGTCGTCGTCCAGCAGCGGCTTCTGGCAGAAGCGGCAATCGTCCTCGGCGCGCCGCAAGTCGTCGTCCAAGAAGAAGCGCAGAACCGTGCGTATGTTCCTCTCCAGCAAACGCGGGCGCAAGAGCCAGCAACAGCAGCAGGACTTGAACTTCGCGGGAGGCGGCAACCACGTGCCCAGCAAGCTGACCATGGTGGCGCCGCAGTCGCTGCGCTACAGTAGCAGCAGCAGCAGCCGCCAGTCGGCCAACTACAGCTCCTCGGAGACGCCCTCGCAGCAGCAGCGTCCGCCCATGGCGTTCGTGGACTGGCGTGAGAGCGACGGCAGCAGCAGCCACGACAGCCGCGCCACGGCGCCACGCCAGACGGCTGGTCGCGTAAACGACAATAAACCTCCACGCGTGGGGCGGTATACGATCGACATGGACATGTTTGACACGTTCACGTACGTGTCCACGCCCGTGCTGGGCGGCTCGCAGTCACCCAAGCCGCCGGCCAAGAAGCGCAGCTCGAGTCAGGACCAGAGCTGAGTGCGCTGTGTGTAGTATGTAACCTGTGCGTGTGTGTGTAGAGCAGCAATTGTAATAGACCCTTGATGATTGTCCAGCAACAACATGTTGATCGGCTTATCGTCTCCGCACGGACGAGGGCGGACCAGAGACGGTCGAGCCGCTGGCAAAGGCTTCCGAGATGGCTTCCAGCGCCAGCAGCGAGGACTGCTGCTCGGCCTGGATCACGCCCTCCAGCTGCACGATCTGCGCGTCCATGCGGCTCATGCGGTCCTCCAGCCGCAGCGTGTCCTTCACGATGTTCTCCGTGAACTTGTGCAGCACGTGGCTCTGGTTGGCGTCGAACTCCTGCTTGAACTGTGCAAGGTGCATCGAGACGGCGTCCACCACGGCCTTGGGGTCGTTCGGCTCGCGTCGCAGCGTGCGGAGCTCATTGTGAACGAGCTGCTCACTGGATCTGATCCTTGTGGTCACGAGCTCGTCCACCTGGGCGTGCATGGCCCTGGAGAGCCTCGTTGACGGGGCGATCGTGTGCAGCATGGAGGACGCTGTAGGCGATGGAAGCGCGGCAGCTGCCGCAGTCGCGGCCGTCGTGGCTTTGAGCATCACATCCTGCCGAAGCGTCTGCAGCTGGAGCTGAAACTCGTTCTGGAGGTTGAGCAATTGCGCATTGCCCATCACGATGCGGTCTGACAGCGCGTCCAGCCGAGATTCGAGCCGAGGGAGCGCTCGCTCACAGGCGTCCACCTTGGCCGTGAGGAACTGAACTTGCGAGGCGCTCTACTTGAGGATTAGAGCATGAGCAATAGAAGAAAGCGAGCGCATGGATGGATGGCTTTGTGATGCGTACCTTGTCGTGGTGTTGGGACTCCATGCGCAGGAGAAACTGGCCGAGCCGCTGCTCAAAGTTCTGGTTCATGCACTCGATGGTCTTGCTCACAATGTACTCGACGTCCACGTGCTGCAGCAGATGCGACGGCAGATTGGCACGGACGCTGGCGTTGGTCTCGATGGACGGGAGCACTTCGTCCAGCATGCCTCTAGCGTCTGCTGTTGCTGGTGGTCGCACGGCTGCTTCGGCTTTGGCTTCTTGAGGCTGTTCAACCGGTCGCAATTCCTTGGAAGGACGAGACGAAGGCCTCACTGCCATCGGTTTGTGCGTCTGCTGCGTCGACTTGCTCGCAGGATCCACTGAGAATGGAAGCACAAGCTGCAGTCTTGGATGCACCGATTCGATCTGAAGCTTGAGCTGCACGAGATCGGTGGCTTCTTCCTGCCGTGCTGCGTCAGTATCGATCTCATACTGCGGCGAGCTCGGCTCTCGGTTGTCGCCAACGTGGAGCTCCTGCAGCGCGCTGCACTTGGCCTGGTGCAGCACATCTACCAGCAGGTTCACGTTCTCGAGCGTGAGGCCGCAATTGCGCAGCTTGAGCACGCGCAATGAGCTCGAGAGATCGCTGAGACTCGTGGCGATCTCGCGGACGCCGTCCTCAGCGAGCAGGTTGCCCGAGAGATCGAGCGACTCGAGGCTGGACTTGTGCGCCAGCGTGAGCGCTCCGCCCACGCAGGAGATGACATTATCGGCTGCATTCACATAGCGTACGGCGACTTGGAACAGCGACGCGAAGCCCGCCGGCGAGAGTCCATTCTGCGCGATATTGAGCTCATCCAGCGCCGTCGTCCCTGGACCCATGATCGCCTTCAGAGCATCCATGATGGCACGGACACCGCCGTCCCGCAGGTGGTTATTGGCGAGGTTTAGCCTTCGCAGCGATCTGCAGCTGGGGATGGACTGGCTCAGGATGATGCCTGCCTGGCGAGCTAGTTTGCATGAGGAAAGCTCGAGCGATACGAGCGAGGGCGAGAAGAGTTTGGGCATGGCGATCAGAGACGTCATGCTCACGTGCTGGCAGCTATTGTAGCGGCAGCGTCAGTGTAAGGACACAGTCTCCTGCGTAGCAACCCACCTTCTCAGCGTCAGATGGTGGAGCTTGACGTTGTTCTGCGCAAGGTGATCCGTGGCCAAGGCGAAGCTGCGGTCCGATAGTGTGCAGCTCTCCAGGTGCAAGGTGTGCAGCTCGCCCCTACAGCCTGCACGCTCGACACTCAACCGCTCAGTCGATGACCTTACCCATCGGTCTCCACTACCTACCGCTGTAGACGCGGTCCAGCAGATTCGCGGGCAGCTGCTCCAGTTGCTGCCCACGCAGCTCAATGGCTTCCACCTGACTGGGCCGGACACTCGGATCCGCCAGCGCGGCGGCGTCCAGCTCTCCTGTCTAAACAGCAGAGCAGACTGAGCTCGTGCCAACAGACACGCCAGCTCGTGCACCGGATATAGGATCTGGACTATTGGGCCTCGCTCACCTTGTGCCGCACGATGCAAGCGGGCGCGTCGCTCACCCGATCGGCCATGAGGATCGGAGCTTCTCGACACCGTTTCAAGCGGATGTATACCCTCTATAAACCGATACAACACTTGGAGATTGAGTTTCATACGGAGACTCGATGTAACAGGTTTTGGGTCATTAAGTTCGGATTGAGATCTCTAAAGTTCGCTCATCGTTGCCGAGGAGCTATCCGACTTGGCCTGCCCCAAGGCCAGGCGGTCCATGTAGAGCTGGTACCGGTCGCGCGCGAGCTGGTCCTTCTCGGCACGCACCGTGGCCTCCAGCACGCTCAGTTGCTGCATCTTGAGCTCCATCTGCTGCAGCTGGTTCTGCAGCAGCTGCGCCACCAGGTCGCGCACGGGACCAGTCGCTGTCTCCATGGCGATGGCGTGGGCGCGTGTAGCGAGCAGCGCCACGGTCGTGGCCCCAGAGGCTTCTCGAGCGACAGCGACGCTCTCCTTGGTCACGATAACGCTGTTTTCCTCACTAGAAGCAGGAGCGGTGGTTGCTGCAGCTGCTGAGGTGGCGGGGGCGCTGGAATCCTCCATAGTCACATCCTTGACCTCTTCCTTGATTGCATCGGATGCAATCCCCGCAGCTTGAGCGCTGTTGGCCACGGCTGCTGCTGCGTTCGCAAGTTCAACGGATGCGTCTCCGACGTTGGCTGTGGCTGTAGATGCAGTGACCGCAGCGGCTGCTCCGACTTCTGCTTTGACCGTTGAAGCCTCCGGAGCAGCAGCATCACCCTTTTGAACCTTTATCGTGTGCAGCTTCTTGACCGCTTGGATAGCTGCGCGTGCGGCGGCCTTGGCCACGAACGGGTCGACGCCTGCGACCAGGGTCGCCATATCCACGACCGAAGCGTTCATGGCGCTGGCGTACTCGAATGGACGCTGCAGCACGCTGGGCTCTGACGATCCGTTCACAGTCGAGACGCCGTGCACCTTGTCGACAATGGACATCTCCAGGAAGTGCAGCAGGCACTCCTCGGCGGTCTTGGTCTTGACCTTGGCGGCGATCTCGTTCCAGTCGCACGCTTCGTCCGAGCGATTTGAGGCACCGGAGCTTACAGCCGCCAGTAATCGGCTGGTCTCTTCCTCCCTCCATGCTGCAGGCGCCTTGACGCGCACGAAATCGGACGCGTCGAGCGCTTCGGGGAACGCGCCGTTAAGTAGGCAGTCGCCGCAGAGACCGCTGCCGGGACGCAGGCAGAAAGCGCCGAGCGGCAGCTCCTTGGCGTGTCCATTCGCTGCGACCGCCGCTGCAGTCACTCCATTGCCGTTACTGCCCACTGCCTTGAGCTTGGCATCCTGCGACAGCTCAAACTCGACGGCGTTCATGCCGCAGGCCTCGCACAGCCACGTTTGGGGCTTGTTCTGCGTTTTGGGGTCGTCCGTCAGCACGGCCAGCAGACCGTTCTTCGTGGAGCTACTCACTGTCGAATCCGGCTTGAGCGCGTAGTTCGGGTGGATCGACGGCGGCATGGCGTGCGGGGGCACGTTGTAGTTGATGAGCCCCCAGTGCGTGAGGAACTCGTGCACGCGCAGGATGGCACAGGCGTCGCCCGCGAGATTGCGTCGACAGGCCGTGGCCGTGAGGTACACGTGCGGCTGCTGGCGGTAGCTGTGCACCATGTAGTTGCGGTACTTCATGTAGATCTGGCTCGTCTTGGACGAGGTCGCCGAGGCCGCCGAGGCAACGGACGTGAAGAACTCGGGGAGCATGCGCTGCTCGATCGGGTTGATGGCATCGAGACGGAACCACGTGCTGCAGCGCGGGATCAGAACGGGCTTGGCGCCGGCGCCGTCCACCTGCACCGTCGAGTCATTGCTGCTGCTGCTGCTGGGGGCGGACGGCGGGACCGACACGGGCGCATGCGTTGCGGCAGGAGTGGCCATGGGCGGAGGCGGCAGGCAAGAGCAGACCGCTTGCGATTAGTGGGCGCGGGTCGGGCGGGTACGGTCTCGTTACGGATTTTCAGCACAGCTTTGATCGGGGCCCTCGAAACCCACCCGACCCGCTTTGCCGTGTTTTACCGTTCACCGTTTGCCGCTGGTTGTGTAGGACCTGAGAAATCAAATAAACCTGTCTACTACGATGGATAGCGTGTCGCTGTCCCCGAAGGATGACTGGGATTTGCAACAGGATCAAGATATTTGCTGCTGGCCAGCTCGGAAAACAATGCCAAGAACCCTTGGGGCCACCTCGTATGGCAGATCCAGCATTATGTTATGGTGGATTGGACCGTGTTGCCATTATGGGCAATGCATCTTGTCGGTAAGCGATACATACCTTATATCCCAAGGATTCGAGCATTTTTGGCTGTAATCAGCGGGGTTTATGGCCTCATCGTGTGTGACCACCATACAATCAGCTTTAAATGATGCGCTTCAGCTTAGTGAGAAGGAGGCCAGTCGCTCATGAAATTTTCTTGGCTTTGCGACGCTTCTCAAACCATAAACATCGCATGTTTACGCTCCTCACTTGGGCTGCAACAACTCGATTAGGCGATTTCGAGCAACCATCGCATATCGCAAGCTCTGGCTTACTTCGCGTGCACAGCGCAGTCTGCGACTGAGATCCTGTAGGGTTTTCTATGGCGATGGCTGCGCTTGTCATTTGGCGAACATAATTGTCTATATGGCTGGACAGTCCGGATCTGCACCATGGCCTCGCGAACATAGCAGCATTACACTGAGAATTCCATCGTGCACGGCCTTTCATGTGCCTGCCAAATTTCTCCACGCGGCTTTCCTCGCAACACCGAAACGAGATCACAAGTGGGTCGTTGTATCGAAGAGCTGCAAGCCAATGTCATTGAGCTACATAATCACTACTGGTGCCGTCGCCATGCAATGCCTTAAGTACATTGCATGTTGTAAAGATACGTCGAGGCAATGGTTGTGGTACAGTAACAGCGTAAAGCTCCGACTTGACCACGAGACGAGGTGATCTCGTAAACTAAGATCTTAAATAACGGTTCTATGCACAAGTATATCTAAAGCCAGTTGTGTGAGACAGCGGTTGGGGCTCACTTGGTGCACTTAGCACTCGCGTTCTGAGCGGACCTGCATAACCGAATATATTTAAATCTAAGATGTCAGGTGCATATAATAAACACTTTATGTGTTAATACATCTACATCTTTTGCTACGAATTCAATATCAGAGGTTATGGAGCAGTAACATTGAGGTCCTGTACAGTAGGATAGTCAGGAGAAGTGATTCGCTTCGCGCGCCGGCCGGTCTGTCGTCTCTAGTGATCGTCCGTAGCCACTTGCGTTTCCTCCACCGCAAGACACACGCGCGTACTTCCGTGAGCGCTCTCTCCTAATGGACTCGACCAAAACGCTCGTCCGGCGGGCCTCGAACACGGCTCCGTCCAGCAGCGGGTCCTGCCTTTCGTCCTCGGGCGGCGAGGAGGTTCAGTCCTGTGCATCGTCCATCACGAAGAGCTCGCGCTCGAGACCGAAAGCGCGCACGCCCGAAGCGCTCGCTGCGCTGGAGCTGCGACGCAAACGCAACCGCGAGTCCATGCAGCGGTGCCGCGTGCGCGAGCGGGAAGAGCTGACGCAGATGCGCGAGATGCTGCATGCGCTGGAGCTGCAATACGAGCAGACCGTTCACGAGAAGACGCAGCAACAGCAGCAGCAGCGGCAGCTGGGCACGCCGGACCCGCAGCTCGTGGAGTTTAACAAGCTGGCAGACCTCTCCAAACAGCTCAAGAGCGAGAACTTTGTGTTGCAGCAGACGCTGGAGTCCAAGCGCAAGGCGTACGAGCGGCTCGAGCGCATTCTCACAGACTACCACAATGAAAAGACCCAGTTCGAGGACCTGGAGAACGAAGACGTGCTCAACTCGGCCTCTGTGCCGTTCGCCATGGACCGCATCTCGGAGCCCGAGGCGCTGCAGTTCATCGCGCGGTGTCTCGCGGATGTGGATCGCTTTGACCGCACATCGCGACCTACGCTGGGGCTCGGCCAGAGCTGCTTCGGCTGGGCCGTGCGCAGCCAGGTGCTGGACGAGAGCAACGTGTACTTCCTGCTCACCAAGACGTTCCCGAATCTCAAGGCACGCGAAGTGGCCGACCGCACTTGGTCCGTGTACGAGAGCGGCAACATGCTGAATCTCAACACCGTGCGCGTCGTGCGCTACGAGATGCTGCAGAAGATCAACGACAACACGTACGTCGTGGGGCGGGATATCGTGCATCCGCTGCACAAGGGCATCGTGTACCGGTCCTACTTTCTGCGCTTCCGCGTCGACGTCGAGAACGGCTTCGCCATCGGCCGGTCCTGCATGAACCCATCGTGGGACAAGCAAAAATCCATGGCGCTCGAGAGCTTGTCGAATCCTGTGTCTGCTGGCATCCGCTATGCAGATCTCAGCTCGTACTTCGAGCTCACATATTTGAATCCGGACACGCCCGATGATCCTGGCTGCGTGGTCAAGTTTGGCGGCTACTGCGACTACCGCACGACGTTCGATCTCACGTCGCGGTTCACGGACATCCTGTCCACGACGCTGCAGCTGGAGCACAGCGTTTTGCAGGCGCTGCCGCCGCTTATCAAGGAAGAACACATGAGCGAATAGGAAGTGAACTGGTAGGAGCTTGGCTAGGTAACAAAGGCCAGAGACCAAGTAGAAATGCGAACTTACAAACTATTATCAACATCGTTTCATGTGTGTCTCATGACTGTAGCAGCATCTTGGAAGGCTGTATGATTGAGTTTTCCCAGCGCCAGGCCATACACAGCGAGTTGATGAGCCGCAGGTGGATATTTTCCTGTGTATTGTACTGCGTGAGCGTCTTGAAGGAGATCACGCAGCCAGTGGTCCCATTGGCGGCCGCCTCCGGGTCGTTCGAGAACTCGATCCAGGTCGAGGTGTCCACGTACTCGTAGGTACAGTCTTCAAAGGACGACGGCTGGTGCTGGTGCTGCTCTGGATCGGCCGGCATGAGACTGCCGTGGCCGACCACGAAGCCACGCTCGTTCTGCAGACGGAAGCGGACCACGATGGTGCGCATGTGCATGTCTTTCATCACCGGATGCTGTACATCGCTGGCCACTACGTTGGTGCTGTCGTTGATGACCTGCAGGATCTCGTGCCGCACGACGCGACGCGAGGGGCTAAAGAACTTTCTCGGTCGAGACATACTCGTCCAGGACTGCTGCATGGCCTCCTCGGCCGTCAGACCGCTGAAGGACTTGGTGAACGACACGAAGAAATTGTGGCCCGTCGTGATCTCGCATGATACGCTCCAGCCAAAGGTCGAGGCCGAGGTTGGGCCCGTGTCAAAGTCCCAGTGCGCCAGCGGCTTGGCTGTGCTGTCACGACTCTGGATCTTCTGGTAGCACCTCCGGATGACCTCGTTGGCCTTGTCTTCTGTGATCGGCGCGAACTCAAAGGCCGAGATGAACTTCTCGTGTTCGGCAAACTCGTCCTCGCCCATGAGCGCATTGGCGGCCGCGTCCTCGCTGGCCTGGTCCTGCATGATCTGTTGCACGCGGATGTGGGTCTTCTGCTGCTCGCGCACCATGTGCTGCAGCATGAACTTCTCGGCCTGCAGCATGTGCGAGAGGTCCGCCAGTGCATAGTACTTGGTCTCCAGCTCCTGGCGGGACCAGGCTGCCGAGCCGCGCTCTCTTTGGACGCGCGCATCATCGCTGAGCTGCTGAAACTTCTTCACCAGGCCGTTCAGCGTCAGCTTCATCTGCTCCACGTCCTCGCGCTGTCGCTGTCGAGCGCGCTGCATGGACTCACGGTTGCGCTTGCGACGGATCTCGAGCGGTGTCAGGTTCTTCTCGTCGTCTGTGGTCTCGTTCTGCGAGGAGGAGGAGGAGGTGGTCGAGGCCGGCGGCAGTACGAACAGCTCCTCTTTGACTGACACAGGCTCCTGCTTTATACACGCGTCAAGCGGGCTCTGCACATCGACCGGCTCTGTCTTGACCACCACCAGTGCGTCTTCCAAGGATCCGTCCATGGAGACCGACGATTCGTCGACAGTATAGGCCTCCACGATATCGCAGGACGATGGAAACTTGAGCGTGTCGTTGGCGTCCCATCCGTCCAGCAACAGTGCGTCGTCGCTGATGGACTCGAGCAGGAAAGCGCTCATGTCGGCGCCGTTGGGCAGCACATCGCGCTGCAGTGCGCACATAAGTCTCTGGACCAGATGGGGACGTCGGCCAAATTTCCAGACATCGATTGGCTCAAAAGGAAAAATTGAAAAGAATTTGATTGGATGTAATTATGCTGAAAGCGAAAGGGGGAGGGAGATGCATCGAGAATGATGGTCGATGACGCAATATACCACCAACATTCGCATGTGGCGGACGACGGTAAACGCTAAAATGCGGTATTCCCATGTGGTGTGTATGCGCTCACAGCTACTATACAGTACAGTATGGTATTGGCCTATCTTCGGAGCCAAATTTACGAAATTTATAGTAAGTTCGCACGAACAGTGGATCTGTGGACGGCGTACTTAGTCGCCCACTTGATGAGGCACTCGTACTTAGTCGTTGGATCCTCAGCTTGAAGGGCACTCTTGTTTCTCTCTCGTTTCGACTCACAGCACCATCAGCATCGTCAGTTTCAATGAGCTCTAGAGGCAAGAAGAAGTATGCACCAGCAATGCATTCAGTCGAGGAAGACACCTCAGTGTTCCCGCAAGTGAAGCCTATTGACAATCTTATGGACACAGAGCACGGAAAGTCTTCGATCAGCCAGGACCAGTCTGCAAGAGCTAAATTCAACTCTTTTTTGAAGCGGCATGTGAATCCACATCTAACATTTGACGACCTTACAAGCGAGCACCTGACGACGCATATGATGGGACAGTTGACAAATTTCATGCTCACAGACAGTCGAATCCATTGGCAAACATTAATGAACTATCTGAGCAGCATTCGACGTCAGTTAGAAGCGACAACTCAAACAACGCTCTTTGCTTCAGACGAGAAATGGTATAGTCGCTTACGACAAAATCTAAACGACCAGTACGTCCTTCAATGCATCAAAGAAGGGCGGTCTCTCAAGGATCAGGCGCCTATCATGACGCTAGGCGACTTGAAGGCTATTGGCCACGCTCTTTTTTGAATGGCGACAAGGCTTCTCTCAAAGACAGGACTCTGATGAATTAACAGTGGTGTTCTATCGGTCGAAGTTCTGATATTGGTGGATTGGCTTTTGAGGATTTACATTGGATGGATTCATATTTGCTTATACGCATGAGTCGATGAAGACTCGAACGCAGCATTCCATATCTGTATTTTGCTCTGCCCTCCAATGGGAGATCGACCCGCTCCATTCTCTTGCAAGCCAAATTGTAGCAGACCCATTTGATGTGTCGAAGTTGATTTTCAGTCAAATTCATGGTTCATGCAACGAGGAAGACAAAGTGGCTTCATGTATAAATCAACTATTACGTAAACTGTGCTCAAAAGATACCTCAACATTCACTGTGGAACTTAAATCCCATTCAAGTCGGTGAGGGTCGGCTGTCCAAGCCTCATCAAACGCACACGTTAATTTGAGCGACGTGGCTCATAGAGGACGATGGACAATGGACGGCTTCTCTACGCTTCTTGAATATATTGCAGAAACCTCGGCTTCAGACCAGAAAGTTGCTC
>JAADVQ010000454.1:0-14271 GCA_023335835.1 Elongisporangium senticosum
GTTCACGCCGCCGTGGCGCAGCTTGGCGATGGAGGTGATGAGCTCCGTGGGCACCACTTCGTGGTTCTTCATGCCCATTTCGATGGCCGTGAGCACGCGGAAGTGCTCCTTGGTCAGGTACCGCATGGCCGTGACGTCGAGCTTCATGGTGAGTTAGCTGTGGCGGCTGCTGGGGCTGCTGTGGACGCTGAGACGCAGAGCGCAAGGAGCTGGACGGATGGAGCTCTTGCTACTGATGCCGGTTTATGGACGACCAAGCAACGAGTAGCCAACGATAAAAACGGTTACGAACCGATATGTGTTACAAACCCCCGAATCTGAGAACACCTAAAGATAGAGGCAAATGGCAGTCCGACTGGTGCTCAAGCCACCGCGGAGGAAGCGCAAGCTGCCGAGCACTGAGACCACGCAGGCGGGTAGAGATGCAGTTAGCGTGAGAGAGGAGAGACTCAAGCACGTGTTCCAAGTGGGGACGGACGAAGAGGAGTGGAAGCGCTTCGAAGCAAGACCCAAGATCCAGCAGCTCGCGCTGGAAGACGCGAACGCCAAGATCAAACGCTTGCAGGACGAAGGCAACACACTGGCTGAGGCTGGACGCTTTGGAGCTGCAATGGCTCGGTGGATGGAGGCTGTGGATGTGGATCCCAACAACGCTGTGCTGTACGAGCTGCTGGCACAGGCCTCTATGGCAGTGTACGAAGACTTTCGAGCCATTCAGGTATAGTTCAGTTGTGACCGAAGCAGAGAGAGAGAATCGCCCGTGTTCGTGATGGAAATGCTAATGGAACGTCACTATTTCAGTTTGCGTCCAAGGCTGTGGAGCTGGATCCGCAATGGAGCGACGCCTACCACACGCTTGCTCGGTGCCAGCTCAACTATGGAGAATTAATCCTAGCTCAGCAGAATATTCATAAGGTACAGACGTCCCAGCGCACGAACGAATCGCCATGCTATAGTATTAACGCGCCTTGTCGTGCAGGCCATCGAACTCAGTAGTAGTCAGACAGCCATTGAAGACATGGAAGCAGATCGTCTCGAGATCGAGCGCCTGCTGGAGCAACAAGCTGAAGTACTTCGCCAGCGTCATGAACAAATCGCACGCGAATCCGACGAAGGAACGATCCAAGCGCTCACCTGCCTCAAACACTTGAGCCTTCGTGGCAAATCAGCAGACTAAGAGCTCAATGGAGAAGTATTTTCCAAATGGTTGTGCATTATCTTATGGTATAAACAATAGTATCTGTACAGCTCCTGTCTTCTTCATCTCTTCACACGAGCGTCGTCTTCTCTTCCCCCGATTTGTGGTACAAAGCAAGCCAGCTAGCTACAAACATACTCATCAACATGGACGACAGGCCGGCATATATAAATCTATATCGAAGGGAGGGGGAGGCGGGGGCTTGCTTTGTCTCGGTGTGTACAGCGCGAACGCGATGTGGACTGGCGGAACGGCACCAGGCAGTTTAGGAGTAGAGCTTCTCAGCTTCTATTGCGTAGGAGCTCGCGCCGCCAGCGTCTGATCTGGATGCAGACTCTTCATAAGAATATTGCTCGTGTCGGTACTGAACCTAAAGGGAACACCAACAAGCAACAGAGTCAGCATAAATATTGATAAACTAGCAGAGGAAATCGAGCAAACCTACCGGACTCTCAGTCAAGAAGTGCATGTACGTGCGCTTTCTAGTGTCAGACTCGCTGTCCTGCGTGCGCTGGTGGCCTTGGCCGCGTGCCGAGGGCGAATAGCAGTCGTACGGCTCAAGGTCCTTGCTCTCCTTGGGCTCGGGCTGTCGGTTTTCAAAGATCGAGTCGATCTTCTGGCTCATCAGAAAGCACAAGGTCATGGCGGCCGCAGCGATGTATTCCTGGTCGACCGTGTCGTAGTGAGCTCCGCGATGCTTCTTTCTCGGTGGCTGCGAACTGTTGCTGCTGCTTCGTGCCAAATGAGCTCGACCGCCATCGTCTTCGTAGCCATCGCGACTCCCCTCTGGTGTAGATGGTGCTGTGCGTTGACCGGTCGTCTCATTGTCCGAGCCCGAGTCGGTCTTGCTGTGAGACAGATAGCGTTCATTCAGCGACACGACGTCGATGACCTTATTGCTCTGCTTCTTCTCGGCCTTGAGCTTGGCAACCTTGAGCAGGTATTTCTGCGCGTGTGTACGCACTTGTGTGACAGATCGGGTGCGGACCACCTGCTGTACTCGCTTCCACTTGTGGCCGTGGATGCGGAAGCCTGCCAGGAATCGTTCGTGTTCATCGGCCGTCCAGCGACCGCCTCGGATCGATGTGTTGTTCTCATCGTCCGGATCGCAATCGTCGTCTTCTGCAGGCGCAGGCGCGATCCGTCGCGAGGCCGGCGGCTGACCATTTGCCATGCTCTTGCGGGAATCTGATGGAGACGATGGCTCGTGCTGCTGGTGATGCTGGTGTCTCCTCATCTCACTGTGCTGCTGCTCGCTGCTATTGGCCGAATGGTGGCTGCTGGCCGGCAGCAGAGTGCTGTGGGTCTGGTACCCTTCGGTCTTGGTTACCAAAGGCTTGCCGAATGCGTGCAGCGACGGCAGGCTGAACGATGGAAGCGGCGGCGGCGCCGCGTTCTCCGTGCTGACATTGCGGTTGAGCAGGTTAGCCAGGCCAAAGCCCGACGAGACTCCGCCCCTCCACGGCTCGGATTCCTATATAGACAGGACAGATAGCCACACCACGTGAGCCTTCATCCACCAGAAGCATAGCTAAACGGGGCACGTACATTGCTTTGGATCGGCTGCGCGAGCATGCTGGGTAGCGCGCGCTGGCTGTTGTAGTTCTCCTTGCTGTAGTCCGTTGAGGTGGACGGATCGACCTTGGGCTCCATGGCGCTATCTGAGTCTATCGGTGGATTGGATCGGCTGGCAGGAAGGATCGCTGGCTGGAGCAAGGCCGGACGCGTGGCGATACGCTCTTGTCGTCTCCACACGTGACGCGGCTGCCGAAACTGCAAGTGCGTGTCACTTGCGGCGTGAGTCGGCTCGACTGACTGGGAGAATGATACTTTCCGAGGGATCTTACGGCCGGCAGCTGGGGGCCGACGGAGTGGGAGGAGGAGCAGGACGACGGCGACGCGCGCGGAAGGACGACACCACACTCAGCTGAATGGCGTTTCTCTGCTCTGTCTGCCGCGCTCTGAACCGCGATCTTGGCGTTTGGCTCGGGGAAATGGAATGGCTGGATTGATGCGGACGGGAGGGACGGGGGAGGGGCGGCATATAGGATACCGAAGACGCCGCTGGTTCAGCGCTCTGGTTGGCCAAGCATAAGGGTAAATTGAACTAGGGTTGTGGTGGTTTGGAAGAGAGGTAGGGTAACAAGAGTCGCAAGGGCAAGGGCTTTCGTCCGCCAAACGACCCCCGCCCGCCGAGACTCGAATTTGGACTGTGCACTTTTCCGCGCATGTGTTTTATTTAGCGGATGGCAAGTGGCGTCCACTCCAGCGGTTTAAACAATTAGCTAACGTGTTGTCGCTTTGTCATTATGTACTTATGAGGAGCCAGCGCGGAGAGATCTCCAAGCAGGTTGGAAGGATCCGACCTGCTGCGCTCTCTTCGAGTCGCTCGAAGGAAGGACGAAAAAAAACAAGCAACCACGCAGCCGCCCGATTGTTCTTGATGGGGAGAGTTCGAAAAGAGCAAGCAGGCGGTCGGAGCGGTTGGTGTCCACGGCACCATACACTTTTTGCACTCGTTCGAAATTTTGCAGCCTTTGGTCAGCCGCTTTGGCCGCAGTCACCCCATCCGCCATTGTTCTCACCCACCTATCCACCCAAACCTGCGTTCTGATGTGAAGTTCTCTCTCTCCAAAAACGGCCAGTGCGGAGAAAACAAAGATGAGTGAATCCAGCCGCTGATTGGCTGGCGAAGATCGTGGCGTAGGGCCCCATCAGACGACGCCACAACGGCAAAAAGTATCTTCTCCTGAGTAAGAACGAGAAGGGAGGGGAGGAGGAGGGGAGAGGACCCGCTTACGGTACAAACTCATTACGAGCGAGCGGGTTGGGGGGAGAACAACCGTCGCGGAGGGAGAGAGTCGCGCCCGAAAGCGGCCAAGTGAGTCAGTCAAACTGGCTCTCGGCGGCGCGGTGTTGTGGCATCTACAGTTGGAGCCAACGCGTTCGATTTTTGTGAGTAAGGAGGGACCAAAAATAGGTGACTGGCCGCCTGGCTGGGGCCGCACGTGTGGCCCGTCTGTCTGTCTGTCGCGCCTCCTCCTTCCAATCCCGGCGCTGGCTCGCGATCAAGTAAGTCTATTTGTGGCTACGGGCCTGTATTTGGAGCAAGTATGCGCGCACTGGCGCAAGGGCAACCACAGGCAGCATGCCGATCGACAAGAAGCCCGTGCTGGCCTTCGACCGAGAGAAGCGCGTGTACAAGGAAGCGTACGTGACCAACTTCCGCCAGGTGCGCCACTTCCCGGCGCTCGCGACCATCGGCGCCGGCAAGGCCGACGGCGACAGCATCATCCTCGTACAGGAAGCCACCCACGCGACGCCACGAGAGGGCGACGATGTGGAGACAGACGTGCGATGCAGGTTCAAAGATGTGCCGAGTCGGCTGATCCCGCATGATTCGGTAGGCATCTCGCATTGGCCGCTCCCATCTTGTACTCACTGTGCGTATCTTTCTTGCGTTGTCGGGTCGTGCGCTCTCAGTTGGATGCAATGTTCGAGAGCACAGCGCCGCTGTCCAATTTCCGCAACGCAGTCATGTGCAAGCACACGAACGCACGCCTTGCGAGTGGCTCGGCGGCCATGTCTGGTTGTAAAAATCAGTCCAGCTGTGACAGTCCCGGGTCGCGCTACGGCTTGTCTACCGTACGTAATGCCTGCAATGGGGTCACGCCAATCTTTCGCTCCGACTTGGGGCCTTTCTAACGTTACACTGCCTTTGCCAGTCTCCACCCCCATTCAAAGTCAGCAGCGCCGCCGACGCGAAGGCCACCATGCAGACTCCGTTCACCTACGACACCCAAGTGTTCGTGGAGAAGACCGAGACCTTCCGACAGGTGCGCCTCCTCACTTGAGAATCAACGACCACTACAGTTCTGATTAACATCTCTGGTGGTGTTGAACTGGATAGAAATCACCAGGGCCGGGGGATCCGTTGTGGCTGAACAACAACCCAGCAAACGCCAAGGAAGACATTCGCACGAAGAAGTACTTCAACGTCCCACCCGGTGGCGTGGTTGTCGCAGATCGCGCGTATACGCGGGAGTTCATTCGTGCGCACATGGAGGCCTACCAGGCGACACGGGCAGGAGCACGGCGCGGACAAGCCGTATTAGATTTGGTAAACTAGAGCATGCCCTGAATTTGTGGAGCTTATGGTTAACGTGCAGGCGGGAGTAGTAGCCCTGCAGCCTGCATTTCGTGTAATATAAACTACAGACGAAACGATGAGCCCGCCATTGTGCAGTGAGACCAATCAGCAAGGCACTGGGACATTATTACCTGTTCAGCTCGCTCAATGCTATCCACTAGCGTTTGATCGTAGCGCGTTTCCGGCCACCACGTTGGAATCGATGTGTCGCACTTGTGCAGCTTCAGCTGATATTGATTATTTTGTCAGGCGGTTTAAAACGAGGTAAGCGATGACTCGGTAGTATTGTTAGTTTGATTGAGACTACGTACCGCTGTTCGGAGCGCATTGCCGACTGGGAGTGCATGCGGCCCAATGCGCAGGCCGAGATCTTCCGCTTTGTCCAACAAAGACGTTGATCGCAAAAAGGGATTCATATCCCACGGAAACTCTTCGCCGTACCAGTCCACAAGCTCTCGTGCGCAACCAAGGAAGTCTAAGGAACGAGCAAGCTGAACAGCAACTGTGAGCAATCATTCCTGCAAAGTTATGGAGACTCAAGAGAACTGCTTACGCGAACAGCAAAGTTCTGTCCGTTCCAGACGAAGATCCGTGATTGTACTGGTACGTCTTCGCAGGAGGAATCCTTCCACTCGCTGATTTTGTCCGTGGCTTGTACGGTTCGCTCGGTTAAAGCCACCACAGCGTTTCCGAACGCATCAAATGCATGGAAACGATCCCGATACAAGACCGCGGTTGCATACTTGGTGCAACCAGACTTGGCCAAATCGCATACACGGCGGTATGCCTTATCGTACTCAAGCACCGCGAGCACCGCAGTCTGATATAGCTGGTCGAGCGAAGAATTGAGCAATGGATTTGCCACTAATACCAGATCCCGTTTTCGGGCATTCTTCTTTGGTATTGACAGATCCTTGCTTTCACTGATGGACTCGCGCTTGTAAAACTCCACCAAGGGCCTTGAGTTCCATGGAATAGCTCTCATTTTGCTCTCTTGGAGCTGCGCAAGGAAAGAGATGAGGCATTTTCGTCATGGAACGCAGACAAAATAGCCATACCTCTTCGAGTCTGCTTACTTCCTCAGCACAGGGCACAGGTAGCGTCCACCGCTGTTGTAGTGCTGCAAAACCTTGGTCACGAATGGCTCGCGCATCGTCAGGTCGCCGTCTGATGTACTGTGCACTGACATTACGCTCTCGTTCTCTGTCTTGATCTAGAAAAATTATGTGTGAGCAGTTCAATTCCTTGTTCACTGAGGTGATCTGGAAGATACAAGTGATGAGTTCAAAGCGCTAATAACGAGCGATTGTTATGGAAGAAACCATACCTGGCACGGATACCATTCGCTCTGCTTCTCGGCGTGACTCGTGTGATCTCTCCGTCGCCAGCAACTCTCGACGATATCACCAGTCTTGAACATCGACGACTCAGTTTGATTCAAGGATGAGCGCGGAAACACTTCCTCCAGTTCGGTATGTAATCCTGCTAGGAAAAGCGTCTGTGTCGGCATGGGCAGGTGTCGAGCTCGAACCAGACTCAACTTCATCACATGCTGTTCATGTTCTCTCTCAGCCGCTTTTTGCCGATCCTCGTCGTCTTCTTGTGCCCGTCTTGCAGCTGCTTCACGCGCTAATTGTTCAGCCATAGCTTTGGCCTCTGCATTGCAGTACGGCCGAACCTATTGCAGTGCGCATACTATTAATGTCTGCCTAATTACTCCTCAGATGCTCCTGCTGAATCAAACCTGCTGCAAGTTTGAAAAATCCAGCTGCGATTTTACAAGTTTCAGGACGTCATCCGCAGCATGAAGCATGGCTTTCGCGTACTGTGTCGATAACTGTGCGAAAAACTCGGGACTCTGTCGACAAACGGTGATGGCAATCGCTGTCGCCCAAGATTTACCCGAAATGCCCTCGGGTGGCGGCGGGGCGAGTTGTTGGATGACGTACTGGAACTCCTTGGAGTAGCGCCAGCTGCCGTCGGATTCCTGTAGAGCCAGCAATGCTGAAAGATGCTCAGGTAACTTTATGTCGAGTGCTCCATTCACGACTTGCTGCTCTGTTTTGTCTCTTGATCCGTTCTTCCTGAGTTGCGGCAAGGTGGGCTGACTAATTGCATGTGCTTGGCTGCCATTGTTGCCTAGTAGATTGTCTGGGATGGTGACAGATCGACCAAAGGCCTGGAAGAACTCTTCAAACTTGAAGCGCGTCTTTGGAGATGATTTCGAGGACATTGCTCAGTACTCGAGTGGTATCGCTCAGGACTCCCTGAACAGTTTCACAAAGGGCTGAGCGCGAATAGAAGCAGCAACGAACAACACGGAAGTTACAGGAATGGATTTTGATTCATACCCTTTTGCAAAACTGCTTGGCTGGGTTCAGTTCGCAGCGAGTCAGTCTGTGTCTCTCAATCGACACAATCAGAAGAGTTGGGGGAATGGCTTGGTTAATGATAGCACGCAACGACGGAGTAGCACAGGGAGCGTGCTCGTGCTATGCATCCGTCAGGCGCGCCTGGATGTGCTCGAATTGTTCAAACTGCTCGACCGTGAACTTGTTGTACCAAGCCCAGGCCACGCCGATAACCGTGAAGACTGCAACCAGGATTCCTGGTGCGAGCGTGAAGAACACGTCGACACTGATGTAGACCAGCAACGCGACGGGGACGATGAGCCACAGGCAGATCAGCCACAAAGGTCCGGGGACTAGTGAAGGCAAACACATCGGTGAGTGTTCAATCATCACGCAGGAGATAAGCAAATGAAACACAGTGACTTACTCTTGTACGGTCGCTCAAGCTCGGGCTGCGTGATGCGGAGCTTGATGAACGCAGCAAAGATCAAGAGCTGGTAGAAGGCCGAGAGTGCGTTCGTCATGGTGAGAATATCGTCGAACTGGAAGTGGATCAGGAAGAGAATGAGCACCAGACTGCACATGATGGAATTGTGCGGCGTGTCGAAGCGCTTGTTGCGCCTGCAAGCACGGAGAACCCTGTGTAAGTGGGGATGCTTCACAAGGTAAAAAGGCACGAGCGACTTACTTTGACAAAACTTTCGGTGCAAGTCCACATTCAGCCATGCCGAGCAGCTGAAAGGAGTCAACGAACAGCTCAGCGACGAACATGCCCACGTTACTGGCGAACGTGGCCACCACGACCCAGTTGAGCAGGAAGTTGCCACCGATCGATTGAGCGATGCTGGAGAACGAGCCATCCTCCCACGTGGTCCAGTGCGGGCTATCGTGGGCCGTGGCACCGAACAGCGGGATCAAGTACGTGAAAGCGATCAAGAACAGCGAGATCCACATGGCACGAGGGTACGTGCGTCCCGGGTTGTGCACTTCTCCACCGAAGACCGACATGCCCGAGGCACCGTTGTAGTTCCAGAAGAGCGTGTTGATCAGGTTGGACCAGTCGATCTGTTGGTCAAGGACAACCCAATCAGTTCTAACCCAATCCCAGAAGCACACGGTAGAAGCAAGGACTCACATCGACGCTGCCCGACATGCTCACGAAGTTTCCGTCGGCGTCGTACTCGATGTCCGACCGGCGCACTTCACCAAAGACGCTCCACGATCCGCTCTTGGCGATGCCCCACAGGCAAAGAACCACGAAGGGCACCATGACGAAGACCGAGAGAATAGCCATGCCGTTGCCGACGATGCGAACGCCAAACAAGTTGGGCAGAGTCATCAAGATGGCGAGTGCCGCAGCCACGAGGTAGTCCTCAAAGCCCGAGCCGAACGACCCCCAGGCATCCGTGAAGGTCGAGACCGCGAGCGCCGGGTAGATGGCATTGTCCGTGACACCGGAGACCCAGGACCAGTAACCCGTTTGGAAGGCCCAGAATGGACCGAACGCCTTCAGGATCCAAAGCGTGTATCCACCTGATTGTCACATGGTTAAGCAGACATAGACAAGGCTGGCGTGAGCAAAGCACTGAGGCACGGTACTGGACCGCCACCTGTCGGGCGGCCCATGCAGGAACGCACCGTCGTCAGGGTAAGCCGTACTGAGCTCGGCAGTCACGAAGGCGATGGGCGCGCCCCAAAGGAGCGGGAACAGCAGCATCATGATGAAGCCGATGAGCGGCCCACCGGCTACGAAGCGACAGCCAATGGTGAGTAAGTGGATGATGAATAGCTCGTCAAAGAACACGAGAGAAGGATCCAGAAGCACGTACATGAGATGACATACTCGGAACCGACCGGGCCACCACTAACCTACACATGATCGATCATCCGACCCGCAAAGGGGAACAGAGAGATACGTCAGCGCCGAGTCGCAATAAGCTTGCCGATCAGTTCGTCGCAGCAAGCAGGAGACAGTCAGTAGTATCGTACGGAGAAGTAGCAGAGTCCAGCGATGGAGATCGTGCCCAGCACGCGGCGGCCGCCTTCCTTGATCAGCGACAGTCGGCCGCCCTCGAGCATGCTCACATTGCCCGTGTGGCTGATCACGCTGCTGTCGGAGGGTCGCAGCCTATTAGAGCGCGAATTAGCGTACCATTCAAGATTCATCACCAGCGCAGCTAGAGCTACTCACTTCTCAAGCTTGGGCGTGCCCTGCTCATTGTAGGCTGTCGTGGAGCGCGGCGTGTCCATGGCGCTTTCTCGCTTGTGGTCCCGGTGGCGGCTTGAGTTGTGGACCAGAGACCGACCGGCCGACCGACTCCCCAGCGACACCCAGAAGTGTACTGAAATGGGGATGGGGAGCGAGATACCTTGACTGCCACTGACTTTGGGAACCTGCATCAATTAATACCCTGCCCTATATGAGTCACTTTGTACCACCACGGCAAGATCGCTCTATAGAGCCAGAAACCTGTCATACTTTATTTCAGGCATTGCATTCCGAATATTCACGGCGGACGAACACTCACTCCTGCTGGTCCGTACAGTATGGATGGGGAAAGGATGCGTTCTGGTTTGGTGCTGCCGGTATACTGAACGCAAGTGAAATGGTGAGAGTGAATGCGGAAACTCGATCCTTTCTGATCTCCCACCCTTCAAAAGCGCATCCCGTCGTCCGACCCGTGAAGGGAAAGCGAGTCTTCTCGGTGCGCTCGCGTGCTGCATGCACGGTGTACACGGCGGATGCGTGACGGTTCCATCTCCATTCCATGACCTGCCCGCCTCAACCAGGTGCGCACTTCTCTCAGAAGAACGACTCGTCATCGTCATCGGATCCGTCGTCGTCCGGCTATCGCTGCGCGCGTGATGCGCTGCCGCCTCTGCCGCCGCCGGAGCCGGCCGTGCGATACGCCTCCGTGAGCTCCGTGAACTTGTGCACGCGCGCTTTGAGCTCGTCGCGGAAGATGAGCGACTTGACGGCGTTCTGAAGCAGCACGGCCGCTGTGATGTGGTTTAGACGGTGCGTCGACCGCTCCGTCTTGCGGATCTTGCTGCCCTTGAGCAGCGTGCGCCACTTCTGGTCGATCTCGATCGTCGGCGGCAGATCCGCGACCGGAGCTTCGTTCACCTACGTACGACCAAGCGTCAGCATTGATGCGTCCAGCCATTCAGCGAACTGGGAGCAAGATGAACGCACCACGTCCAGAACAAACTTGCCAAGCTTGCGCGCCACGTCGCTGAAGAACACGCGGTTGTTGCTATAGATGGCGAAGTCCAAGAACTCTGCGTGTTACCAACATGAGCAACACTGGAGCAACCGAGCCACAAGAGTGTGATGAGCTTACCGATATAGGCCGACATTTCTCTCGCCGACGCTATATAGTCCATGCCAAAGCCCAGAGGAGGGTCCAATTCCTGCAGCAACCGCTCGAGCAAGTGCCACTCGATATACCCTGTTGCCTCAGGATCGAACACGGCCCACGTCTTGACAAAGTTATGGTACTGCACAGCAACAGATCGTAAATTCTTGTGAATTTTCGCTCAATGCAATGCCGCTGGGGGCAGACGTACATGTTGGCGCAGAAGCACGCCATTCGCACGATCCTTTTCGTTTGCAAAGCCCTCAAGCACAATGGCGATGAAGATGTTGAAGAGCACGAATGACACCAGCAATGTAAACGTGCACAGATAGTAGTACGCAATGCTGGAGCCACAGCCATTGATTGGGATGCAACCTTCAAAGTTGTGGAAACCGCACACGTTCGCGTCATAGCTTGGATCAGGTGTACAGTCCTGCGTGCTGGCAAGGTCATGCATGATGTTTTGCCAGTTTTCTCCTGTGGCGCATCGAAACTGTTCATACAAGTGTTATCAACAAGTATTCCACCGTATACATGGACGATGAAGCTTACCAAGGTCGTCATAGCTCTGCCGATGGTCTGGAAATTTGCTGTCTCGGTCACGAGGTCGCCCAATTGAACCTTCGCAAATAGCTGGACGCCGAATGCAGCGTAGATAAAAAAGACCAGAGAAAGGATTCCGCCAATGTTGACAAGCGATGGAAGCGTGATTATCAAGGTGTTCACCAGCTGCCGAAGTGATGACGCAGTTTGAATGAGTTTGACGAGGCGTGTGACGCGCACACTTCGAATCGTGGCCGCACTCGCGCGTGCAGAATTCCCGCCTATCCACGTATATGCCATGCCCAAGAACGAGCCGACTACGATGGTAAAATCAAAAATGTTCCACGGCTCTTTCCAGTAATACCGCCCGAGGCCTGTGATCTTGATCGCAGCCTCCGCAGTGAAAAACGCGGCAAATGCGTAGTTGCAGTATTCGACCATCGTAGTGAACGAATCTTCCTCCTGAAAGTATGTGAGTGCCATCATGAATGTGTTGAGTACGATGCAGCCAGTGGTCACATTCTCCAGCCCATGCGACTTCGCCATACGAAAGCAAATGCGACGCAACCAGCCGCGCGGTATCTTCTGCTTGCGCAAAGGGCGAAGGTTGAGCATAGCCTCGCTAATCATGAGCCACTCGCGCTGGGACCCCGAAAGCAAGAACGTGCCGTCAAGTTTCTCTTTCATTTTCCCGAAATTTTCAACCACAACACCGATGAATAACTGAATCACAAAGAACGACCCCATTACGATGAACAGGATATGAAAAATCGTCCACCCCAGCTGATAATTTGGAATCGGCTGCATGTCGATATTTGTTGCATCCACACTGGCAACCATGATGACGGTCCATCCTTCGAGCGAGCTCATCTCGTAAAATGTACGGCATCCGATCAGAACATTGTCAAAGGACTGTGGGACGGTCTTATCCCATGTCCCGTTAAAATAATCGCAGAGAACACGAGAAGTGGGTGCAGTCGATTCAAGCGCAGCGTATGCAGTCGCAACAGATTCATTGAACCAAGTCTGCTCATCTGCGGTCAGATTGGTCCATGCTCGAGGGTACGTGAGCAAGTCTTGTTGCTCCGGACTCAATGCATCGAAGTTATCACCCATGCATGCTAGGAATTTTCCTTTCAAGTTACTCACTGCCACGATACTGAATGAAAGGAACAGCAGGAAACAGACCAGAAACACATTCACGATCTGCGGCACGGATGCGAACAGCGAGCTCACGACCAGTTTCAGCCCTGGGTTGCGGTTGATGAGTCTCAGTGGGCGAAGTGCTCGAAATATTTTCAAAAACTTGATCTTGGAAGTGCCGCCCAAGAGCCCCAGGACTGCGACCGCTGTGATCACAAAGTCCATGATATTCCAGTTGTCCTTCAAATACGCGTCAGGTGCGAAGAAAAGCCCTTGTGTGATCACCTTGAGCACGACTTCAAGAATGAAAAGACTCGTGAGAAAGATGTCGGCCCATCCGAGAATCGTCACGATAGAGCTATCTGGGGCTGTGAGTGGGTTATCCAGAGCGACCAAGAGCGTACTAGCAACGATGAGCACAAGCACAACCGCGTCGAAATGCGGATGATTCACTATGGAGGTAGTGTTTTTGCGAATTGGGTTTATGGGACCAAACAAGAAAAGCGAGTGGCCAGTCACCTTTGGCTTCATTTTCACTATCGCGCTTGGGTCGAATGAGGACCCTGATCGGTCTCTCAAGTTCATTTTACTTCGTGATGGCTTGAGCGCAACTGGGAGAATTTTGTTCGATGTCTGGAAAGCAAACGATTTCCCACGTAACCGTTTGAAACTTGTGATGGACGAGATCAGTTCAAACTCAGAAACGCGCGATTTACGCCGCAGCTCTTCTTTTTGCTCGCTCATTGCAACGTCAACGACATCACGTTCCTCAAAGTTGGCGAGCAAAATGGCTATTAAGAGGTTCAAAACAATGAAATTGCCAATGATGACCAACGAGAGGAAAAACAAAAGGGATTTCCCCCCTGTGGTGCGCCATGCGTCCATCATGACATTATTCCAGTTGTCGCCTGTAAGGATCTGGCATTGTGTTAATGTGGCGCATGCTTTGAGCGGTAGCTAAGTCAAGCTATCGTGTGCTTACCTGAAAAATTGTTACCATGGCCCAGAGAATGGTATCAAAATTTGAACGAGGAACGTAAGCTGCTTCCTGTGAGAGATCCACTGGAAATCCGTCTGCGTCAAATCGCAATCGATTGCCAAACATTTGCATGCCAATGAGGGCGTAGATGTACATGAACAACATGAACAGCACGCCGAAATTCCCGATCTCATTGATGGTGTTGACCATTGTTTCAAGCAATTTCTGAAGAGATGGCCAAGATCTGTGCGGAACATCAACGACATCAGTGTACGGACCCGGATACATGCTTTCTCGAGTCAATTCCTTACCGTGCCAACTTAAAGAGCGTGAGAATGCGAACTGACCTGAAGAACGTAAACGACTCGCTGTGAAGGTTCATTTGGTCTGGACGATAAAAGAATGGCGGGGGGTTGATACCCACGTCGGCGATACTAAGAAGTACGACCAACGCGTCGAAGAGATTGTAACGGTCTTGAGCCCATACACTCTGCCCAAGACCGATGATTTTGAGTGTTGTTTCGATAAAGTACCCGATTGTCACAGCA
>JAADVQ010000455.1:0-14262 GCA_023335835.1 Elongisporangium senticosum
ACACTTCTAGTTTTGCCTTACTAATTGCAAGTGTTCTTCAGTCTGAATACCTAGCGTATTCAGACCTTTGATTCAACCGCTTCCTCCAGCACCACAGTGTGTGCATCGTGCAGGAATAGAGCATACTCTATTCCTGTTACAGTTTGGCTCGGTCTGGCGATCGACCTCTTACTGTAGGATTAGACGTCAAATTCCCAAAACAGATCGGATTAGCCCTATGCGATTGAGGCTAGGGGTAGTGTAATCGACTTAACTGTTGCGATTCTATATTGCAGTTTTAGCCAATCAAATCAATGCGGTTGCGTACATTTAGCCGTTCCCAATTATTTTGGGAATATGGGATCATTAGCGAATAACTCCCCAGGATGACTTGAGCCTGATGGAGTAAGTTGTGGAATGAGATTTATTGATATAGTGCTTAAGGTGGATAGTCTATAGAGTCACACGCTGTATTTCTGTTTTGTGCGTGTCTATGTAGTAGACCAGCCCAATGTTGAAGTCTAAACTTCAAACTTCAATATTCGGTTCTAGAAGATTCTATAGAATGAGCTAGACCAATCTGGTTTGTTCTAGAATCTGTTTCACTCCCCCTCAGCGTGGCAACTCTAAACTACTCCGCCTTGTATAAGCATATGCACACTGGAAAAAACTCTCCGCTAATCGGTGAGGGTAAAACAACCCAGTGACTTAATATGCAAATCACATGCACGTCATGCCCAGACCAAGGGCGAGATTCCAGTGCTTGTTCTTCCCCAACGACTTGGTGATGAGGTCGACTAGGATTTTGTCCGACGCAACCGCTTGATGTTGAGTTGTTTGCCGTTGAGATCGTGCATGAAGAAGAACAAAGGATCGATGTGCTTGGTACGGTCACTCTTGATTTAGCCCTGTTGGACTTGTGCGACGCAAGCAGCGTTGTCTTCGTAGATCTTGATCGGCGGCATTACTTGCTTGACGCCCAATGCCTTCCGAATAAACTTAAGGAAGCGGCGGAGCCAGACACATTCGCGACTTGTCTCGTAGAAGGCAATTAGCTCTGAATGGTTTGTCGACCTAGCCGTAAGTGTTTGCTTCGTTGACTTCCATGAGATCGCTCCTCTAGCAGAGATAAATACATATCCGGATTGAGATCGCGCCTTATGCGGATCCGAGAGATAACCTGCGTCTGCATAACCACAAAGGTTGTCAGTAATCAACTCAGAACTAGACAATCGATCACTTTTGCGATAAAGCAATCCGTAGTTACATGTTCATGCCAGATATCTAAGCACCTGCTTGATGCCAGACCAATGCCTCTTGGTGGGTTCTGATGAATAGCGTGCAAGCACACTTACGGCAAAGGCGATATCTGGGCGTGACCAATTTGCGAGATAAAGTAGAGCGCCAATGGCCTCTTTGTATGGATACTTCTCGCTGATAATTCTCTCATTGCCACGTCTTTGGCCGTAAACGTCGCTTTCTGGCGTCAGGCTGGGAACTACCATGGGAGTCTTAGCGGCTTTGGAGACCTCCCTCATGTTGAAACGCGTCAACACCTTTTTAATGTAGCTTGCTTGATGTAAAATGATCCCAGATGAGATCTGGTAGACCTGGAGTCCCAGACAGAACGACAAAATGCCAAGGTCTTTCACCTTGAACTCGGCCTTCAGTGCTGTCATCACAACTGCTACTGCCGCGTCAGTGCCCACCATGACGATGTCATCAACATAGACCCCAATAATGGCAAAATCGGCGCCGCTTCGCTTGACAAACAAGCATGGGGAGCATTCATGGGTCTGAAAACCACACGAAATCAAGTACTGCGAAAACCGCAAGTGCCATAGCCGGCCAGCTTGCCTCAACCCATAAAGCGATTTGTGTACTCGTACACAGAGGATCGTATACATTCTCTCCCCCTCGACACGTAAACCGTCGGGAACTCTCATATAGAGTTCAACGTTAATTTCACCATACAAGTATGCTGTTTCGATGTCAGCTTGTTTAGCACGCATGCCGTTCGTGGCCACGAATGCCAATAACCAGCGAAACATGGTCATGGTCATGACTGGTGAATACGTGTCGGAATAGTCAATGCCGAACCTTTGAGTGAATCCCTGTGAGAATATATTACTTTTACGCATGAAATCTGGCCTTTTAATCTGAACCATCTGGATTCTGACTTTTACGTTTACCCTGATGAAAGACGGATAAACTCGCAACAGTCATACAGATTGTTTGACTTTTATGCATCATTGACTGTGCGTGAATGCAAGAATGTGATACATTATTATAAATGTTACTGAGGCGGATTGACATCCATTCCCTGCTCACTGTCCGCTAATATCGAAGCAACGAGTTCGTCTATGCCCATGGTCAACGTGCTGCCGTCTGCTAGCACGACTTTCCAAGATTGCTCTCCAGAACGCAATCGAGAAAGAGCGACCACCTCTCCACATGCATACTCAGTTGAGTCTGCATGAGCTACTTCCTTCAATAACCGCCATCGCATTGGTCGGCCAGGCCTTCGGGTAAAAAGATCAATAAGATTACCTTCCGAAAAGAATGCAACTGGGGTCGACCTGGTCGGCGACGAGGATGCAATTCGGTCAGCAGTGTGTTGATGTTGAATTTGTCATACAGCGATAAACAGGCAACCACATGGCTGCACTGCCATCCGCTCTTCATGTAAGACTTGCATGAGCACACGTACTTCGTACGAACAAGCAATATCAATGCAAACATGTCCAAATTATTAATAAAATAGCCCGACTCAATAACTCAGAGAAGCCGCACCTTTTCCAAAGGCCAATTTACATGCAGCTCGTCTGTTGCAATGAATATCGTGTGATCCGTAACAGTAACTCGATGAAGCGAGCAAAAGAGCGTTTCCAAATCATCCGGTTTTGGGTCAGTACCCAGTTTACCCTTGAGTGACTTTAAAAAGCGCTCTGCTCGTTTCTGCGGGCAAAACAAGCAGTGATTTACCATATACATGGCAATTACCGCATAAACTTAGCATTTACCTCGTTGACTGGAAGCCTTCGGGCATTATAATCGTCGTGCATATATTTGGTCGAATTGAAAATGACAGCAAATGATCTGCAATTCCGTTTGCGTAGAACTTGATGGTTCTTGGTCTCAACCAACTGCTGAGCCTGGGTCAATGACTCCATGAGGAGTGGACCACTTGAAAAAAACCCACATCGATTGTTTCCCTTCATGCTAGTTAATCTAATGATCATGAGCAGAGTCGTTTTAAGTACAACTCCAGTGGAAGCTTTTTTAGTAGCCACCGCACATTGTTGTTGAGATTTACGATGTGTTTCAATTGGATTTTGGTTCGGCAGAATTCCTGCCACAGTAGACGAATGAGTGTGCCATCTACTCCATTTCGCAATTGAGTATTGTGATACAAACCAATCTGCATAATCATCTTCACCCAATAGACACCACCAATCCACACACAGTTTTGATAGAGACCAGAATTGGTCGCTTGAGCGGCTTTTATGCAGCAAGTTGAGATGAATTTTAATTACGTCGTCATAAACCAGAGAATTATGGAGAAGATTGTGATGACGAAACGCGTTGGCAATCAAGTGCGGCCAACATGTCAGCAGCTTTACGTTGGGCCAAGTAGAAGTAAAAGCATTTGCAATAGCATCAGCGTGGTCCAGACATGCGCACATTAACGCTAAATCCACTCCAAAAAATGCATTTGCATATCTTCTAGTAACCTCAAACATTGTCTTGTATGCGTTTCACACTCGGATCTCACAAACATGTACGCAAATGGAACAAACTGATGCGTTAATCCTCTTTCTGTCTCGTGAGGCACGCTTGTACCGAAATCAACCAATGTCCACAGCCCGCTGTGTAGCTTATATGTTCCCTCTGCAACTCCAAGTACACCATCTTCTCCTTGATCATGCACAGCCGTTAAAATATTGCGAAATAGCACACGGGAGGTCACAATCACGCCAAATGAAGGCTGCTTGTGTACATTTTTGCCAAAAAATTCGTGCGTAAAGATATCCAGAACAAGCAAATCATTGCGATAATTTGGAGCTAAATCAGTCACTGGCACATGGATATTGTCCATTGGATCTTTGAAAAAGGCTTAAATTGTTTGGCACATCAGGGGCGAGCACCATACCAACAACTCAACAGGGGTTTTAATGTCCCATCCACCTACAAACAAACAGTGTACACGTAAACAGATACTATTTAGACAATATGTGATCAGCTTCCTTACCGATGGGCTTCTTTTTCAGGTATGATTTTCTGTTGCTTAGCTGCTTGGCCTCTGGAATCAGTTCCAAAGCCTCTTGGTCATTGCCGAACCGATTCTGGCGAAGTCGTCAGCGAGCGACCCTCGCGTATCGACCTCAAGCCAACGGACAACAGGAACGGTCAGTTCAGACCGTTATCCGGAGTATCTGCACCTATGCTGAGGACCCAGCTCAGGGAGACTGGGACAACCTGGCAGAGAAACTGATGTAGGCTCTGAACACGTCATTCGACGCTACGCGAATAGATACCCCGTTCTTCTTGGTCCACGGTTGGGATCCGCGGAATACCCTGGCCGCTATGCTCTACCAAGTCCCCAGGAACGTCGAAAAAGGAAGTATATCTCTGGAGGCCTCAACTTCAGCGTCAACACGAATACGCCATCGCCTGGATCCGACAACTTCAGATCGAAGCTAAGGAAACCCGGTCAAAGAGGCAAACGGAGCTGTGGCAACGACTTTCCGACAAGTACAAGTCAGGATTTGAAGTCGGAGAGTCAGTGTGGTTGTACCTAGCCCGAGTATAGCCAGGATTGACCAAGAAACTACCCACTTGTGGCACGGACCGTTCTGGATTGTCAAGAAAGACGAAGAATATCGGTACAAACTCAAGATTGACAAAGTGATCTATCGGTTCTACCCCTGGGTGCATGTCAGCCGCCTCAAACCCAAGACTGTCAGCTCGACTCGACCAACAGAGCCTGCCGCTCCTCTTGACTCAGACATCGACTTGGATACTGCCCACCTGCCCGAAGACAGTTGGGAACTCGATGAAGATGCTGGTATCTATGAAGTGGAAGAGATCCTAGATGCCCGACTTGTCAAGAAGACGCGTACGTCTAAACAGATCCGGGAATATCTGATTAAGTGGGTGGGTTACGACGATACTGAATGGATACTAGTGGACCGGCTGAACTGTCGGAAACTCTTGTATGAGTTCGACCAGACGCCGCGAGCTAGGAATCGGTACGAATCCATGCAGACTGCCGATGAATTACCTGACTCTGAGTAATAAGGAAGTGTGAATGCCCACACCATTACATATCTGTATCTGTGCGTGAAGAGAAGAATGAAGACAAGAGTGAACATGAAACTTGATTGAAGAAAAAACATTGAAAAGATTCAAACGGCATCGACTGAGAAAAGAAGAAGAGCAAGACTCACGCTGCCCGCTAAATTCCGACGAGACCGCTCGCAGCATTAGCGTCAGGATCCACTTCCATAGGGGCTTCAGCTGACCCAGATTCAGGAAGCGAAAGGCCTGGAGCTGACTCGGTTGACCCGGACTCAAGACGCGGAAGCTCAGTGCCGCCTGGAGCTTGACCCAAGTCAGGCGCAGGCGCGCCGTACTCAGGAGGAGAAGACGACTTGTACTCACCCTCACTGGAACGAGGATCCAGGATACGACGCGGAGGAAAAGCCGAAAGCACGATGGGCTCAACCGTTGCGAGTTCCAGATCCGATGGGTCATCCCTCCAGCGATATCGGACTTAGTGACCGCTGACTCAATCCGGTGCTCAGGATCCACCTCGAGGTGAACGAGCTTCGATGACTTGCTCTTCTTCCCCTTAACCTTGGGAAGATCATAGCCCACAGGCTCGGAATCCTGAGCCAGGCTGTACCATTCATCCGGAATGGCAAGCGCTTCTTGCTGCACCAGCACGGACGCAGTCACATAAGCTTCCATACTGGGAGTCCAGCCGAGAGGATTCACCGACCACTCCAACAAGGATGAGCTGTCGCCCATGGGTTGGCCATTGCATCGGATGCAGATTATCCCAAGCCTCCAGCTGCTTCTGAAGCGGGGTCCCGCCATTAATACCCGAGCCTTCACCGGAGAGAGGAGTCGGGCTCAGAGCCCACTTGTATATGTACGCGGACCGATAGAAAACCGCAGGCTCGAAGTAAATGGAGTCAGCAATCTGAGCCAGATCAATACGCGCTTTGGCTGACAGAGTTGCGAGTCGGAATGCAGCTGAGCGCTTGTAGCGGTCGTCGTAGATCTCCTTCCACTCCCCAGTCCCGTGCATACGCGACAACAATAACAAGTAGTTGTGTTCCCAAGCTGCCTAACGATGCTGGTACTGGATCCCAAAGTATTCCTGCATCGCGCGGGCTTGGTCAGGAATAAACTGGTCAGGACGGTGAAATATCAAGCTTCGCGCACGATTGGCCCAGACTCGGTCCCAAGGCACAGACCTCAGGAGTTCAAGGTATTCCCCACTTGTCACGAAGGAATAGCGGAAAGGTCGCGAATGAGCTCTTTCGAGTCGTTCTAAAGAACTTTCAAACAATGGAGAGTGAAGCGACTGAAGGCAATGCATACATTGAAAGAGTGTTGTCGGCGTGCGAGAGGAGTGGTTGCAGTGTCGAAATTCTGTGCAAAAGCCAATCAGCTCTTGGTAGATTCTTAGAAGTCCGCCTCATCATCAAACAATAAATCACCAGATGGCCAGCTCGATCGACTAGAGAACAAGATAGACGTTCTCCAACATACCATTGTGAATCTTCGTCAAGAGCTGCTCCGAAAAAAGAAGCACGATGCTCCCGCACCATCATGTGTAGGCCCAACCGAGGCTCAACGCCATGCAGTCTTGATCTCGTTCACCAAAATCTCAATTTCTGGACTTGTTTTCCAGTGGTATATGGCTGAGCTTTGGAACCTGCAACGCAAAAGCAAGAAAGAAAAAACAAACTTCAGCAGCATAGCTCAAACGATTGGAATTCTGAAGATTTGCAGCCCCACCGTCATGATCAAAGCGAAACCCGACGGCACTTCGGATGATGCATTTTCACAATGGAAATCTCATGTATTTGAAGTTGGAACTGTGCTTGCCAAGGGCTATAATGCCTGCATGCACAAATTGGACAGCGATTCAGTAAAGGTAACCTCAGTGCGTGGACGCTTTCATGCGTGCAGCTCAGTCCCTGAGTTCAAAGCTTTGATTCAACACCCAGCATCCGAAAAGAGCTCTGGAGTAAAATAAGACTTGTCCACGCCACCTGAATATCAAAAGGAGGACGCCATATTAAAACGATACAAGGAGATGTGGAACCGCCAGTAATACCATTCACAATACATAGCCTTACCCATTATAGTTATGTATGAATTGTGGGAATGACTGCTGCTTGAGGGAGCTGCTGCTAGCGAGACTGATCTGTTGTTGGCGTCGAGGTGGAGTGGTGTCAGAGAACGCAACTGGTTGCCGAGGCATGGTTCAAGAATTGGGCTCAGATGCTGTCCAATTTTCCATCAAACAAGATCCGTTTCGCGTGATTCATCGATTTACAGCTAAAGTGAAAGGCAGTCAGTCGAAGATACTAGCAACAAATTTGTCTGATGCAATCTATCGCATTGATGATGAGCCATCTGTGATGGAAGAAAAAGTGAAGGCCGTAATTGATGCAGTGCCAGCGACCGCGCTCAATTGCTCGCGATCCAAACGGGATGGTTCACTTGTGAGTTTTGTGGGTGAAAAACCGTGCTCGATCAGAGAAGAACACAACTGAAGTGGCAAATCAGACCGGGGCTGGATCTCCACTCTTTGTTTTCCCTCAAAACCTGACAAATGGTCTCCAATGGACGCCATCCGAGAAGGCTTTTGCCCAACAGCTTTTCACGGTGGTGCGTGAATCAGAATGTACAAGGAAGAAAGCAAAATTTTGCTCTTTGCTTGATTTTGCTGGCCACAGTTTCTTCGATATCTCACACACAAGTGAGCCAACGTTACAGAAACTGTTGAACACCATCGAGTGGACGACAAATCGAAACAATCAAGGAACAGCAATTCTGCGCTTTACTGGTGTTCGGGCTGCTCTAGGCACTTCCGACAATAATCATACTCTTTCCGAGCATTCTTCGCATGTTTTAGGTGATTTTATGCAATTGATATGTTTACTGCTGATTTATCTCTCAATACGCAAAGACGAGGACAAGTGATTTACGCTAAGTACATTGCGATTGATTCTTCTGTTCAGTTGACGTTTGACGCCCTCAGATCTCCACGTCGACGGTGAGCACTGACCAAAGCAAGTTCTGACAATGATCAATCCGACCAGCCTACGGTCCCACTCTTAAGCATTAGTTGGAGACCTCAATATCTCAAGTGCAAATAGCACTGTCATGCTCGTACGCCGATCAACAAGGTTTTGCCTTGGACGACAACTACACTAGAGCAGCTGCTAAAGGCTTGGTGCTCTGTTGCTGTGTGGTCTTAGCGTGGATCTGCTCTTCGATCTTCTTGCCCTCTACCATACGGCCTGGATCATCTGCTCATTACGAGCCAGTGTCTGCTGCTGTCCTTCGGGTAGGCTCGTGAGCTGATGCTATTTGGAGTTATCCACCTTCGACATGCGCGACTGGAACAGCTTCTGGTTTGCTTGGATGCTCGACTAGTACGGCCGCTGGGCTTTCTTGAGCTGTACAACACAGATCAGTATAAACTCTCTGACCCATGCAGCCACACAAGCGAGCCTTCCTTACATTAAGCAGATACAGATTGGGACGCAAAGATATGACAAACCTAAAATTGAGCGTGACCGAGTTTTTATAAGGTTTTTTATACTTGAGGTTTTCTAAGCCCCTTACAAAGTTTTAGCCAATCAGAATCTCCGTCATGAAGCCAGACATGTTCAGCAAATGATTGGGCTGTGGCGCAGTTCCCATGGACGTAACAATCGAGCGAATGCTCGCATGGCGTATTAGGGATGAGGATCATGGAGAGTCAATCTCTGCTGATGATGTGTGCTCAGACAATGATTCAATCGCCTCCAATGATGCTGAGCCAGACGGCGACGAGAGCACGTCCGCTGAGAATGAGGCTGAGGATGCGATAGTAAACTCTGATCTCTCTCGCTCTGTGCGCAATGGTCGCCAACACGTCTACAGCAATGGGCTCAAGCTGCGAATGATTGAAGCGAAGAAGGCTGGTGCTAACGTCTCCAAGTTCGCCCGAAACAACGAGATCAAGTCACCATCGGCGATACACAACTGGGAAAAGCACGAAGCCGCTATTCGTGCTGCATGCTCGAGCCGACAGAGGAGCAAGGTGACGCTCGGAGGCCAGGGCCGCAAGGCTCTCTTCAAGAAGGAAGAAGAAGTGATCCAATGGATCAAAGACTTGCGGCGCGAGGACTACCCGCTCAAGACTGCCCACGTCGTGCAATTCATGCGCGAAGAGCATTCGGCCTGGACGGAGCAGTACCTCAAGGACAAGCGCGAAAACAGTCTCTTTCGGCTTGTGCGCCGTATGATTGCGCGCAATGGATTCTCCTTCCGCAGTCCGAGTCACTCCGTGCTTTCGTTGGATAATCTCGCAAAGGAGCAAGTCACGTTCGCTGCCACTGTGGGTTGTGCCGTCGCATCGACGTACGACCAAGCGTGCATCTTCAACGCTGATGAGACCGTGGTCTACTATGACGAGAGCCCCGGCCTTATCATCGCTGAGCGAGGCACCGGCAAGAGCAGCAAGGTCAAGGGAAGAAAGCAGTCGCATCGTGCGACAGTGCTGCTCACCGTGGCAGCGGACGGATCGAAGCTTGCGCCGCTGATCATTTACAAAGCCATCCCTGGTGGATCCGTTGAGGAATCCTTCGTCGACTATCCAAAGGTCGCGTACTACGCCATCCAAGGGAATGCTTGGATGGATGGCGATGTGTGGCAGCAAGCATTTATTGGCAAGCAGTGGGAGGAGTACGTGCTCACAGAGCATCGCGGCCCACTCGCCATGTACGTTGACAACTTCAAGTCCCACGTATCTGATGCGTCACTCGAAGCATTTGCTGCGCTGGGAAGATTGTGCCTCTCCCGACGAACACGCCTCTCCCGACGAACACAACCGCAATTTTGCAGCCGCTGGACGTCGGGGTCATGGGCCCGCTCAAAAAGAAACTGCGTGCCTGTGCGCTAGCTGCTGAGCTAAGGTTTCTCCGCGACGCAGCTCCTCAACCGCTGCGTATCCGTCTGCTTGTGATGAGGAAGGCATCGGCGGATCAAAAGCGTAGAGGTATTGCAGAAAAAGTGATTGCTGCCTGGAGTTCTGTTAGTGAAGATTGTATTAGACAAGCATGGACTAAAAGTGGTCTCTATAAGCAACAATAGAGGTGGGGGACGTCAGCACCCGCGGTTGCTGTGTGGCAACCCCGGCAGCCACAGTGGATTTCTCCCTTAACTTTTTTTGTCAGCAGTGGGCTTTGAACCCACGCCACCATGTCACTGGTGTGTTCAGACGAGCCCGTCGACTGACCTACTGAACGGCTGACGCTGACTGGGTAAAATCAGCCGAGTTACTTTTTGACTACCATCATCTGATTGGCTAATAATAAAGTGTCATATCTTTTTGTCCGTTAAGGTTTTATAGGTTTTATTTACTAACCAGATAAAACCTACTGTCATATCTTTGCATCCCAATCTGTAGTCCGGCAGTATCTCGAACCGAGAGAAGTCGGCGTCCGATCGAGCATTCTCTGCGTCGAGCTGCTGCAGTCGTAATGAGTGATCGTCCAGCGGCTCCGTTAGTCTGTAGCCGACGGATTCTCTGCTTTTATGGTGCCATCAGGCTCACATCCAAGAGCTGTGTGACGCCAGTACAGCCGCCTGGTACGAAGACAACAGCGGTTCCTGTAGATGCAAGTGCATCGACAACCTCGGCAGTCTGATTGACTCTGAGGCTGTCCAAGATAAGAATTGACGGCTCGATTACGATATACTTTTACGATTTGTCGATCCATTCTAGCATGACACGGGTATTGAGCCATGTCGACGCCTGACCTAAAACGCTTGCAGATGACGGGTTGCAGTAGGAATTCACAACGGCGTCAAGTCAGCAAGCCACGGCGACGTCTACAACCGCCTCGCCCGCCCCGAAAGCACGTGGACTGGTGCCGGTGATTGGCCCAACGATTGAGAGCATCTCTCATGAGTATCTCGTCGGTTGAAAGAGAAGGCGTGAAGACTACGAGAGTCAAATGAAGACACACGTAGCAGCCAGTGGTGAGGATTATGATGCTGTAACCAGATCGCTCGAGGACTCTGTGGAACCTCAACTACTCGACACGTTATGTGAACTCCATTGGAGCGGTATGGATCGCAAGAACCTGACGAACAAGATCGTACAAGATGAGTTTGACAGGGTTTTGTGCTCCGTGAAGAACAACGTTTTGCCTGATATTGATCAGCTGTTCAGAGAAGAACTCAAGATGGATTTACGTGAAAGCGATGTGCCAACCCGAGTGCTGGACTATTTTAAACGTTCTTCTGAGATCATAGCTGAGCACGGACTCGGAAAAGTGATTGACAACAATGCAACGGAGCGTTGTCGGCTACTCATTGATTCGCTGGAGCCCCAGGCTCTAAGAGAAGAAGTGAAGAAGACGATACGCTATCAACAACCACAGGGAGCGACCAAGGTCCAAGTGCTGTATGCGATTGTGAAACAGCATGCCCTGGTCCAAGATCAACA
Organism: Elongisporangium senticosum; assembly: GCA_023335835.1. Classification (NCBI taxonomy): domain Eukaryota; phylum Oomycota; class Peronosporomycetes; order Pythiales; family Pythiaceae; genus Elongisporangium; species Elongisporangium senticosum. Next base: position 11,726 of record JAADVQ010000455.1, read on the forward strand.
ATTCAATCAACGCACGAGGGCAAAAACATCAAGCACTACACGGCCGCCTGCAGCACTGAAGGCGCAGAAGGCCAAACAGCCGTATGAAAAACCAAGGTAACTGAGCCACGATGCTCAACCCAAAGATTCGGCCAAAGGTTCCAAGAATCCAAAGTCGAAGGCAAAATCCCTCCACCATCACCGTGTCCAATGTGTAAGCAAAACCATTGGGTGAGTGATTGCCCGAATGTGACTGAAGACGAGAAGGTTGCGTATAAAAAGAAAATGCATGAAGAAAGAAGGAAGCGCAACCAGACAACGGCCCAGGGAAAGCGACTGTCTGAGTGTCTACCGGAGAGCGACCGAATGATTACGATCAATGGCGTTATGACCCTGTCATACTGTGCTGACAGCGGTTCAGATGCTACAGTCATGACTCGTTCACACTGGAACGCTTTACAAAAAGTAGACCCGACAGCTCGAGCCGAACCGATTCAACCTCCACTTGTTTTCCGTGGTTATGGTGGAATTGAATCAACGGCCATGGAAAAAGTCATGATAAGGATTCAAATTCATACTGCTGCTGGTCAAGTGGAACCAATTTCTCCATTTCAGTGCCTGATTGTGGATGCAGAAGATAACGAGTTCATTGTTGGAAAAGATACTCTGCACACAATTGGAATTGATGTTAACCGACAACATGAGCAGTTAGTCAGTGAACCTGCAGATGAACATCACGATCCTTTTCATGGTGATGATGATGGTCTGGACCCTCCGAAGAGTGGTTCAGATCCAACTCAAATGGATATTGACGTTCACGCTGCTGTCGAAGGAATGATTCAGCGCGCTCTTGACCAGGGGTTTCCTACTGGAAAAGTAGACAAACTCCGACTTGTCGTCTATGCGTATGACATTTGGCGTCTTGAGTTGGGCAATGATCTTCCAGCACGTGTTGAGCCACTGATGATTCGTCTCAAAGCAGATGCGTCTCCATATCAGTGTAAGCCCCATAAAAATCCTCCCCAAATCCGCGAATTCCTACAGGATTTTAACGAGAATTTGGTGCAATTAGGATTTGTCGTCCGCGACCAAGAGAGCCGCTGAGCAAACAACGTGCTGCCAGTGCGCAAATCCTCGGCTCAGATAGATTTCAGACAAACCGTGGACTATCGCTGCGTCAACAGCATGACGGAACCAATGGTGGGGCTCATGCACTTCTGCCGTTGATTTTGGAGTATGCGAGTGGAAAAGAACATTTCGGTTTGTTTGATTTTATTAAAGGCTTTTGGCAAATGCCTCTCAATGAAAAGTGTCGTGAATGGCTTTCGTACATGACCCATTGTGACATATTTACTCCTCTTCGTGTCCCACAAGGCTGTTGTGATGTTGCAGTATACTTCCAGAAATGGAAGAAGTATTCAGGTCATTACTCAAGCACTTGTTGATCTGGATTGACAATCTCCTTTTGTTTGCTGAGGACATTGATTCTTATCTAACGAAGTTGGAGGAGTTTTTCACTCTGTTACATGAATTTGGATTGAAGCTGAGTGTGGAAAAGAGCAGTCTTTACCAGAAATCAGTGAAATGGTGTGGAAAAATTGTTGATAAAGATGGTGTGCGTCATGATCCCTTGCGGATTAATGCTTTGCGTGCTATGCCTTATCCAACTACAGCAGCTCAGCTCCAGCAATTCATGTGTGCAACCAATTGGCTTCGTGAAAGTCTCATCGATTACGGTCGACAGAATGGACCACTGCAAACTCGCCTTGATCTTGCTCTTGCAAATACAAGAGAACCAAGCGAGTCGCAGCTGGCATTCACATTGAGTTTAATCAGCAAGAGCGTGATGCATTTGATCGGATGAAAGAACTTTTATCTGCATCTGCTGCGCTTTCATTTCAAACTGATACCGACACAACCTGATTATTTACAGATGCCTCAGAAAATGGCTGGGCTCATGTAGTAACGCAGGTGTCAGATTTTGACCCATCTGTGCTGGTACATGATCAATAACACAGACTACCCACGTGCTTGAGTGGCATATTCACTGGTTCCCAGTTGAACTGGAGCATGATAGAAAAGGAAGCCTTTCCCATTGTCATGGCATGTGACAAATTGAACTACATGCTTCAGCGTCCTCAGGGATTTCGGATGTTTTGTGATTACAGGAATTTAATCCATGTGTTTGCTCCAAGCAAGGCTTTGAAAAAGCACACGCAAGGCAAATTATTGCGTTGGGCAATTCGTTTGATGGATTTTTGGTATATAATTCAGCATATCGAGGGACCAAAAAACGTTTGGGCTGACATGATATCCCATTGGGCCGGGAATAATGTGCCAGCGGCATCGTTGAAGCGCCTGACAACACGAGGCAGTACAACATCAACTCATGCACCTACTAATACTATCATGCGGCGTTTGGACAAAGAGGGTTATATTTGGCCTTCTTTCGACGAAATCAAATCAATCCAGGCGGATTCTACTGCTCCTGTCACAGCAAAGCATGATCAATCTGGTCTGCTCCGAGTAGATGAAGCGATATGGATTCCACCAGACGC
>JAADVQ010000456.1:0-14247 GCA_023335835.1 Elongisporangium senticosum
ACGCCAACGCCAACGCCAACGCCAACGCCAACGCCAACGCCAACGCCAACGCCAACGCCGATACCAACGCCGATACCAACGCCGACACCGACAAGTCCGACACCAACTCCAGCCTCGACAACTCCAACTCCAACGCCAACTCCAACGCCAACCTCAGCAAACACGACGACGAGTCCGACGCCAACTCCAGCCTCGACAACACCGACTCCGAACTCGTCAAACACGACGAGTCCGACGCCAACTCCAGCCTCAACAACTCCGACTCCGAACTCGTCAGACACGACGAATCCGACGCCAAACTCGACAAACGCAACGAGTCTGACACCAACTCCAGACTCGACAACTCCGACGCCAAACGTGACAAACACGACTCCAACACCAACGTCAGCTACGACGACTCCAGTGACGACGACTTCTAAAACGGTATCGACTGAAAGTAGCTCGAGTGGAAGTGGATCATCAACGAACGCAACCATCGAAACTTCAACAACGAGCAGCACGGCCTCAAGCAGCACGACCACAGGAAACACGACCACGGAGACAACTAACACTTCTTCAGGAACCACTGGCGGTAGCGCCTCGCTTTCCGCTGGTGCGATCGCAGGGATCGTCGTGGGTTGCGCAGCTGCAGTAGGTGCTGTGGTTAGTGCTGTCGTCTACCAGGGCCATCTTGCCAAGATGCGCGAGGAGAAAATGTTTTCTGATCTCGGGGATTATGGAGCGAGCACCGAAGCTGACTATGTAGCCATGTGAGTGGAAATCGTGTCTATCAAAAGAGCATAGTTGTGTGAACTGTCGATCGAAAGGTATCGCGTTTTGCATTATAACATAATCAACTCATTGATAACACCAACGTACACAGTGGGCAAGTTGTTCATGCAATAATCAAAATTCTTACTTTCTCATGTTGCCATCTTAAAACCCGCCTAGCACCCCATTCAATGTATCGCTTATGGAGTACATGCGACGCCGTTCGTACTTTACACGACCAATGCCAGCGCTTTGACCGCCACGGACCATCGAGCGCCATGCTTCGTCATCGTCTTGCTGTCCGCCTCGTCGCGTGCTGCGCGCGCCTGATCGATTGTTTGTCTTCTCAAAAAAGAATACATCGTTCACCACTCGATCTAAAGCAGCATAAATGTGACTCGGGACTGCTATTGTGGGAATGATGCGGAACAGCTCTTCTTCGCTCACGCGAGTATTCCACAGGTCTTGATAGACGAGATTTTTCTGCAATATTGGCATGGCCGAATCAATTTCGGCGCCGATCAGAACCGGCTGCAGTAATTCGTGAATAGCCATCGCTGTTCGAAATAGGAACACAGTCCCGTCGAGCAAAAAATTGTCGAACACACGAGCTGCACACTCCAATGGCAAGACTTGCAGGAACAACGTTTGAAGCCAGTTCATCAAGTACATTGAGCACGGCATACCCAAATAATTTAAGTGTGCGTGGAGTTCTGGCAGCCGCACACATAAAAATGCATCGAAAAGCTTGTAATAGACTCCAGAAAGATCCGCATCGAGCAAATAAAATGTGAAGAGATGTTCGTGCACCATCAAATTGGCGAGACACTGGAACGTAAGATAGCGGTCTTGCGGCATATGCAGACAAAGCATTGCAGCAAGATACGACATACCCTGAATATACCCCAAGTCAGGTCGATAGCAAGCATAGGTTTCCAGAACTTCCAGCAAAAACTCGTTGAATGGACCACTGGCATCAAACAGCTTTAAAGATGGAAATGTTCGTGGCAAATCTGTGTCGATGAGCGCCAACGTGTGTTCGCGACCAATAACTGTAGAAGTTCCATCAATTCCGCTTTCCTTATCTTTTTTATGCGCCAGCGCGCGCTTGCGATAAATTTGATACATGTCAGGTGTGATCTTGAGTTTATTGCCTATCGCCAACGGCCAAACTCGTGCACGAATAGATGGAGGAATCCCTTGTCGCCACATAGAATGAGCAAGCGGTGTATCTTTGCAGTCTTCCCAATCGCGCAGAATGCGCGTTCTCCATACTTTCTTTGCCCGGCGCAATTCCTCTTCCTTCTCGTGGATAATTTCACGTGTCTCATGCATTTTGTTGCTCACTCCATTCATCGTTCCATACGAAAGTGTTCGCGGATAACTGCTGTTGCTTTCATCTGGAGCCCATTCATCTCCTGACGACACTTGCACACTTGAGCGTCCATCGGCACCTGAATAGTTTTCACCACCATGATTTTCACTGGATGAAGGATGCTGCTGGGCTGCGCTGTGCCGCTTTTCCTGATGGAATTTTGTTCCCACCGCTTGGGCCATGAAATGTGCAGCATGGGGAGCCAATCGAAGGTTATTCACTTGGAGTGCGACAGTATACTTGTGTCCACATGCTACAACTAGCTCATGTGAGTCCGCAGAAAAGCAATCAATTCGCTCTGGCGAATCTTTGTTGACTGTATGTCCCAGGCCACAAGCGCCATACATATTCAATCCCCATGCGAACATAACACGCGATTCTGAAGTCGTAATTGAGTGAAATGCTCCACAATAAACCTGCGTTATTCGATCTGGTGCACATAGCACTTGTGAAAAATCCACAAGCTCGGGAATTGGCTGATATACGATACTTCGACCAAGTTGCCCATATTCACCTAATCCCCACGAATACACTTCGCCTTCAGCGGTTAAAGCAAGCGTGTGCGTATAGCCGCATGCGATATCAATTACGCAAGAATCGGACAATTTTTCCACATGCCGAGGCACCAGCTGGTCTTTCTCGAGATATCCCAGACCACACTGGCCTTCACCCTGCTTACCCCATGAAAAAACACTGCCGTCTTTTGCCAATGCCACGGTAAAGTTCCACCCACAGACGACTTGAATGATCATAATTTTGTTTCCAGGAAACGCCGTAATCTCGTGAGGTGTATCGCGCCATTTCGTATCGCCTAGACCAAGTCGGCCATTTCGACCACGCCCGAACGTGAACACCTTTCCTTGATCAGTCAGCACTGCCGTATGAGCGCCACCGCAACTTGCTTGAATCACTCTTTCACGCAACAAACTCATCACTTTTCGAGGCACCGAACGATCACGCATATCACCATGCCCCAATCTGCCATCTTCACCGCTGCCCCAGGTATATACCTCACCGCCGTCTGTGATTCCTAGAGAATGTTGCGCGCCACATGCCACAGAAATGATTTGCGTTCGATGGAGAGCTTTCTCTAGCGCAAATTCTTCAATCAGACGAGGAGCAATAAAAGAGCTTAGATAACCACGTTTACTTGATGCCTTGTCATCACTGTCGCCATAGCTGTAGACATCACCAGTATCGGTTAGATAAAGCACGTGCTCGCCACCGCATGCCATTTGGACGATCGATTGGCCATGGAGGATAGAAACGCGCTTTGGACGAAGGACTAAATGACTTCCGGCCTCTGAAGACGGAGAGCGTCCCCAAACCCACATTCGAGAGCAATTTGGGTCTTCATCATGGCTTTCTTGCTCATCACCATTGCTTTCAATGTCATCAAATTTGACTTCGTTTTCATTTTTCACAGCTAGTGGAGATTGCAAACGAATAAGCACGTCTTCGACATTCGCATCTTCGCTTGTACACGAATCAATTGTTTGTTCTGTGGCATCATCAATATTGTATCCGCCGTTTCGCTCTTCGTCTTCAGCCAGCTTCGAGTTGATTGAAATTGATACTGCAGGCAACATTGACATATTACAGTCACTGTCGAAGGACGTTTCAGCAGTTGCATGTTGTTTGTCTTCTTGCGCAATCAAATCTGCGGACTCGAACATCTGAAGGCGCTTGTGCATATCTTTTAAAAATCCGTTTTGAATCTTGACGAAAGCAATCATACTCTCTTGCACATCCTCGCGGATTTTTTCTTGCAGTTGTGTTCGCTCCAGTTTTAATCGACGAACGTGAGCATTGTCGGCAGCAGATCCAGCTTCATTTGAATGAAGATTTGCCATACGTGTCCAATAAGAGTGCTTTACTTCAGGTAGAACACCTTGCATTAGCATATCCAGGCGCTGCAATACATCTTGTTCACATCTTTGTTCGAACTCAGGCAGCATGCCATCAACCATTTTGTTGTACGTAGCTGCGAGTCGTGACGAATGCCTCGGGGTCTGAGATTGGTGAGCAGCATCTTGATCAGATACATCGATGGGTCCATTTTCCGCTTGTGTTCGAAGAAGTGACATCTCCCCAATGCGTTTGTATTCATCCATTACTGCACCAGCAGAAACCCACCAGGCATCTGTGGCGCGCATGTACGCCCGCACACAATTCCAAAGCGCATTCACGTTTCCTTCAGTCTGTAGTAGTTCATTGCGAAAGTCATTTGATACATCTTGCTTTGCGCTTGTATCTTTGACATCTTCATCCACGCTTTCCACATCTTGCCAGGTATTAGGAGCCGCCCCAGATCGCGCGGACTCGATTGTTCCAAAGCTGTCGGATGAGGACGATCGCGATCTAGGGTACGGGAAGGACCATGATGCACCAGTGCCAGCGGCGCCGGAAGCTGAAGACGCACCATGCAAAATAGTCGGCTTGGCCCATTCAGGTAACCCGCGCACAGGCTTCGGCGGCAGATTGCGATGATGCGAGACGAAGTCGAAAAAGTTCTGCATATCCAACCCGGCGTTGGACGTCACATCATGGTGCATGCCTTCTTCGTACTGACTCAGGAGCTGCGCAAACACTTCATGCAGAAACGCGCGCAATCCATCAAACCGCTGCTGCAACTGGTCTGCCGTGAGCGGGAACACTTGAAGCGCGTACTTTGGCGGCAGTCCCACGGAAGGATGGAAATGTAGCTTGCTCGCTAATGCAGCGATCTGGGAATATCGCCTGCGCAGCACAGAAAAAGGAGTGCCGTCCTGTGAGCCATCGACACCCATATGCTTCAACTCACGCGGATGTTCACACGGGAAGCGAATAAAAGATACGCCAGCTGTACGCACCTGTAGATGAGGAGCTGGGAGCTGGTCGTGGACACCTGCAGCACGTAGGCCAGGAAGTGCTTGTGCGTGCGGTGGTGCTGCGCCTCGTAGAAGCCCAGCATCTGCACGTCCACGAGCAGTCCGAAGCCGAAGCCGCCGCCCATGCTGCCTGCCCCCTCCTGATTCTTTCTTCTCCGGTTGTTGCGAGATTCTGCCGACCATCATTCCGAATGCGCGCGCTGGGCTGGCGGTCGCGACCATCACTCTCCATACCGGTACGGCGTACCCAAGTGTACCAACTTCACCGGTACCGCCCCCACGAACCAGTCTTTTTTCCGCCTTCGATAAAACCTCGGGATGTGTTTGTTTTTCTCTGGGGTTGTGGGTGAGTGGTCGGTCCGACCCTACTTCTCTGCCTACAAGCGAGGTTTTAGGCCAAGGTGTGCCTGAGGTTTTTCCGACTTTTCGTGAGCGCAGGATTGAGAAAAACCCCGCGAACCACGCCCTTTCTACTGGCTGGGCCGTAACCTGCCGGCCTACGGGTATTTCGTGACCTTCTCTCTCCGCGTCGCACCGCCACCGCTGGGTTTCCCGCGCATTTGCCTCCTTGCGCCTTCATTTCCCCCTACGTACACAGACCCCCACCGACCGCCATGGACATCTCGGCGGCGCTATTGAACACCCAGAGCCCCGGTACGTCCGCCTGCCCGCGCTTTGTGGCCGTTCGTCGGTTCGGGGTTTCCTTGAAGCGACGATCTTTTGGCTCGGTTTACTGACCAGTTTCCGTGTGTGTCTGACGTAGATGTGAACCTCCGAAACCAGGCCGAAGAGTTTCTGAACAGCGCGCTGCAGTCGCAGATGGGCCAGTTCATGGTCACGCTGGTGCAGGCGCTCGCGACTGAAGATTTCGCCGTGGTTGGCCGCCAGGCTGCCGGTCTCTATTTAAAGAATGTTCTCGATGCCAAGGACGATGTGCTGCAGCAACAGAAGATTAGTGCCTGGCTGGCGATGGACCCCAGCCTGCGCGCTCAGATCAAGGATGGATCCCTGAGCGTGCTACAGTCGAACGACCCTGTTGCGCGCCACACGAGCGCCCAGCTCGTTGCTAAGCTCGGCTCGATTGAGCTTCCCGAGAAGGAATGGCCCACATTGCTCGAAGAACTGCTGAAGAATGTCACCAACGGATCTGAAGGTTGCATCCACGCTTCGCTGGAGTGCCTGGGCTACCTTTGTGATGAACTTGAAGAGCACACCATCGACGAACAAGACACTAACCGCATTCTGACGGCTATTGTGGACGGTATGCGCTCGGACCGTCCGGCCCCCATTCGCTACGCTGCCGTTACGGCTCTGCGCAACAGTCTGGAGTTCGTGAATGAAAACTTCAAGCGCAAGCAAGAACGCGACCACATCATGCAGAAGATCTGCGAAGCCACTCAGTCGACCGACCTGCGCACGCGTGTTGTCTCGTACGAGTGCGTTGCCACGATTGCCACGCTTTACTACGAATACCTGGCTGAGTACATGGAAACTCTGTGCAAGCTGACGTTCAACGCCATTACGGGTGATCAAGACGAAGTTGGTCTCCAGTCGCTTGAGTTCTGGTCCTCCATGTGCGATGTGGAAATCGATCTCATTGAAGAAATGCACTACGCCGAATTGGATGGACAGGCTGATACGGCCATCCCGTGCCAGTACTACGTGCAGGCGGTGCTGGGCAGCCTCATTCCTTTGCTGACCGAGACGCTGAAGCAGCAGGATGAAGACCAGGACGAAGACTCTTGGAATCTGTCGATGGCTGGTGCTACCTGCCTCGCCCTTGTCGCCCAGACTGTTGGTGATGCCTGTGTCGACCTTACCATGACCTTCATCACGCAGAACATCGAAAGCAGCGACTGGCGTCAGAAGGAAGCCGCCATCATGGCTTTCGGTTCTATTTTGGATGGCCCCGATACGGCCAAGATCACGCCTCTGGTTCGTCAGGCCCTTGGATTCCTCATGGGTTGCATGCAGTTCGACAATATCCTTGTGCGCGATACTACTGCTTGGACGCTGGGACGTATCTGCGAGCTGCACAACGGATGCATCAGCGGCGAAATGCTTCCTGGGTTGATGCAATTGTTCCTGGAAGGCCTGGACCAGGAGCCGCGCGTCTCCCACAATGTGTGTTACGCTATCCACAACATCGTGAAGGCTTTCGAGGAATCGGAAGCTGCTTCGCACATGCTGACTCCTTACTTCAACACGCTGTTCGACAAACTTTTGGAGACAAGTGACCGACCGAACGCCACGGAAAGCAACCTCCGTGGATCCGCTTACGAAGCATTGAACATGCTGGTTCAGGTTGGCGCTGATGAGGTGAACGACCACATTATGCTGCGCATGCCTGTGATCCTTGAACGCCTTGAGCGCAGCATCAAGGGTCTTCTGGAAAACCCCAACGATCTTCGCGAAGACCCTTCTGGTCTGCAAGCCCTTCTGTGTGGTGTGCTTATCGCTGCCATTCAGAAGATGGCCTCGAACATCGCTCCCCTTTCTGACCGCATCATGCAAGCCCTTCTGCAAGTGTTCTCCACGCGCAATGCTGCTGCTGCTGAGGAAGCGTTTATGGCTGCTGGTGCTCTTGCCAACGCGGTTGGAAACAACTTCGAAGTCTACATGCAGCTCTTCGGCCCTGTCGTCCTTATGGGACTGCGCAACAGCGAAGAGTACATGGTATGCAGCGTTGCTGTTGGCGTTGTCGGTGATTTGTGCCGTGCGCTGGAGAAGAAGATTCTCCCGCTTTGCGACGAAATTGTTGGTGCTCTGATTGATATTCTGAAGAACCCCAACCTCAACCGCTCAGTGAAGCCTCCGGTCCTCTCGTGCTTTGGCGATTTGGCGCTGGCCATTGAAGGCGACTACGATCGTTACCTCGGTGCATCGATGCAAATGATTCTGCAAGCCGCTGGTGCCTGTGGATCGATTGCCACTGACGACGAAGAAATCGTCGAGTACATGAACCAACTCCGCGAAAGTGTGCTGGAAGCTCTTACTGGCATTGTTCAAGGCCTTGGTGCTGATGGAAAGGCCACTATGCTTCTGGAATTTGCCCCTCAGGTTGGCGGATTCTTGGCGACGCTGGCGAACGACATGATTACGCGTACTGAATCCGTGACCACTGGTGCTGTTGGTTTGATTGGGTATGTATTTGTTTGAAGTTCACTTTGGGCTCGTGAGTGGTGACTCTAACATTGTGTTTTTTTGTCATGTAGTGATATGGGTCAGTCTATGGGCAAGGCCGTTGTCGATCTGTCAACGCAGCAGTTTGTTGCTCAGTTGCTGAGCGAGTGCGCGAACAACCGTGAAAACCCGCAAGCAATGCAGTTGGCTTCCTGGACTCAGAAGGTGTTGATGGATCTTCGCTCGAATTAATTGAAGCCCGCATCGGTGCAATGATAAAGAAGACCCGCAGTGAGAAAGCATGAGGCTTTTCAACTGCTCAAGACCGTAATTTATGAAGGTACAGTTAAGTGCACCCTCCCGCCTTCTTGCGGGTGTGGACTTCGCGGCGCTGTGCTTCGTCTGCTTGGCACTCTCGCTTTTGCGTGCGGTCTCTGGTTTGTTTTGCCTGTTGCATACGACTAGAGTCCCATGTACATAGCGGGAGTCGCATGCTAGCTCTGCCGCGATAGACGAAGTGTGAATGTGTTTGTTTTTATTCTTGATGCATGTTTGAGCTTTTTCATTCTCGTGCCGCTGCTGGCGTGTGATGTTGTTGCTCCCGCACAACTCGCATCCATGGCGAAATAAGTTGAATGAATCTCTTGTTGCGAGTGTCTTCAATTGGAGAAACGTGTTGCGCCAAAATTTGAACTGGCGGAAGTGCGTACTTGCTTCGAGTTCTCGTTTTGGGAACGTATCGCCATACCGTCTTCCTGATCAATGAACACGTCACTCGACTTCAGCACGGTAATACAAAAACCCATACACAAATATACAAGTAAATGATAAAGATTCGCCTGTTGCCGCATTGTAAAAGGTCACGACGGCTTCTGATAGATTCCAGAACCACTTCAAACCGCGACCTTCGTTGACTCCAACTCCTAGTGTGGTCAACACTATCTGTCCTCCTGCCTCTGTCTACGTAGCCCACGCGAGTGCACTCCACGTGGCAATCGCGTCCTAATCCAAGGTGGTCCACCCCAAGTCGGACCACGCTTTTCGGATTGACCACCACGTGGCAGGCAAAAGCGCCAAAGCCGCCGGATCGCATTGGGGGCATTCGAGAATTCGCACCGAGAGCGACACTTCTACCCGATCCAAGATGATGACCAAGCTTGTGCTGGCGCTGGCGGCTGCGGCCGCCACGGCGACCGTCGCGAACGCTGACGTGTACTTCAGCGAGACGTTCGATGACGCCGAGTGGGAGAACCGCTGGGTGGCCTCGTCGTGGAAGCCCGAGTCGGAGGTCGGCGCGTTCAAGCAGGTGGCCGGCAAGTACTACGTGGCCGAGGGCGACCATGGTATCAAGACGAGCGAGGACGCGCGCTTCTACGCGCTGTCGGCCAAGCTCGATAAGCCGCTGAACAACAAGGACAAGGACCTGTACATCTCGTACCTCGTGCAGCACGAGCAAAAGCTGGACTGCGGCGGCGCCTACATCAAGCTGCTGCCCAGCGACCTGGACCAGTCGACCTTTGGCGGCGACTCGCCCTACTCGGTCATGTTCGGCCCGGATATCTGTGGCAACAGCAAGCGCATCCACGCCATCCTCAACTACGCGCGCCCGAACCGCGAGGCCAAGAACATGGACCACGACTCGGAGATCAAGAAGGCCGAGGGCGACTCGAACGCGCACCTGTACACGTTCGTGATTAAGAAGGACAATACGTACGACATCAAGGTGGACGGCAAGAGCGTGCAGTCGGGCGACATGGCCACCAACTGGCCGTTCCAGCCGGAAAAGCAGATCAAGGACCCGAGCGTAACCAAGCCGGACGACTGGGTGGACGCCAAACGCATCCCGGACCCGACGGACGTCAAGCCCGCGGGCTACGACGACATCCCCAAGACCATCCCGGACCCGGAGGCCGAGAAGCCCGAGGATTGGGACGACGAGGACGATGGCGAGTGGGAGCCGTCCATGATCGAGAACCCCGAGTACAAGGGCGAGTGGACCCCCCGCACGATCGACAACCCAGACTACAAGGGCGAGTGGGAGCACCCGCTGATCGACAACCCGCTCTACTTTGAGGATGACTCGCTGTACAACGTGGCCAAGGACGTGGGCGCCATCGGCTTTGAGCTGTGGCAGGTCAAGAGCGGCACGCTCTTCGACGATATCATTGTGACCGACGACGTGGCCGAGTTCGAGGCCCACGAGGAGGCCGTGCTGGCCAAGATCGAGGCCATCAAGGAGAAGAAGACGGAGATCGACGAGGCCGAGAAGGCCGCCGCTGAGGAGGAGGCCAAGAAGAAGGAGGCCGAGAAGGAAACCGAGTCGGCCGATGAGGACGAGGTCGAGGAGGAAGAGGTGCTCACGGAGAAGGACTTCGTGACGGAGGAGGCCGAGCCGGCCGTCGTGGAGGAGGAGTCCACCGAGAAGGACGAATTGTAGAGTCGCTTCATCACTGAGCTTCTTGTCGTAGCATGAATAGTATTTCCCCCTTTTATCTGTCGTTCTTGCCCATTGGGCCTGTCAATTGTTGCCGTGAGACCATCATTCTGTCTTTCGGATAGCTGTTCGTAACAATTTCTGTAGCAGCAGGTTACGTGCTGTACATAAAACGTACGGTTAAATACGGTGGAGGTAATTGCAAAACCCGCGCCATATTCGGGCAAATATTGCAAAATCCGTTAGTGTCTTTTCTACTCTCGGACTCTGCACTACCCCGAGTCGGGATCGCATACGCAGTACAAGTGCAAAGCGCTGAGGCCACCCATGGGTCTATTCATGCGACACGGCCGCGTTCATCAAAGATTTGTTGGTGGCGGATCGACTGCCGTGATACCATGTCCAGTTATCGCTGAAGTTTTCCGGATGTCTGCTTATTCCCAGCTCGCAAGTGGGACTCTGCAAGATGAAATAAGGACCCCAAGAGGCTCCCTTGCAAAAGGAGACTTGAAACCCAGGAATCCCCTTTGGGCCATGGGCTTTCACTGCCTTCGTTCAGTGGGAAGCTGACGCCAAGGAAACGAAAAGCGATGATGTAACCAAAAGGAGTCTTTCTTGTTAAACAGCGCCAATGTTCAGATCCAAATCGCCTCTTCTCCCCACAACTGTGTATAATTTATGTTAACAGGTTATTGTGTATCAAAGGCTATGAAATGATATATTGTAGTTCATATTGGCTTGGCTCAACAATGAAATCCAGATAAACCTTTCATAAATGATATACTAGAAACGATATGTATGAACAGTGGTATTGCTTCAAGCAGTATTCATTATCGGAGTTCAATCTCCGCTGTGTTTTCGTCGGGCAAATGATTCAGACGTCGACGGAGACGCGAGGAGGCGATCGAGCCCCTCAAAGGCGTCTCTGACAGCTCACAAGGCCAACGCAGCCATGGTGTTCACGCTACCAGAGGGCACGTTCCGGCCGTTGCAGCTCAAGCAGCACGAGAAGCAGGCGCTGGCGCAGCAGGCGCAACAGGTCGTGCAGGAGACTGTCGCGTCCAGCGACGAGTTCACTGCGAACGACATGAAGATCCCGAACCCGAAGCAGTGGAAGCTCGTCAAGGCCAAGGAGAGCTTCCGCGTCTACCGCGAGCGCAAGAGCAAGGCCGAGACGGAGCGCAAGCGCTCGGATCTGGACGACCTGCAGCTACCCGAGTTCGTGGACCGCACAACGCGCTTGTTCTCGTCCGTGAGCACGGTCACGGACACCATTGACTACCTGCCGACCATCGTGTGCTTTGGCTCCATCGACGGCACGCTGGACGACATCATGTACGGCTCTTTCACAGCTGATGACGAGAGCTGGTGCCTCAAGAGCAGCTACGTGAACGACCGCATTGACGACGCCAAGGTGCTGGCCACGATCCACGGCCCCACGAACGACGACCCGTACCGGTTCCTGGGTGTCAAGTGGTTCACGTACGAGCTGCCGATCGGTGTGGGTGCCATCATGCAGCGCAGAGACTTTGTCATCCTGGAGGCCACGGGGCTGACGCTCGACTCCCAGGGCAACCAAGTGGGCTACTGTCTGTACCAGTCCATCGAGCTACCGGAGATCCCGGAGCTCAAGTCCATGAAGATTATCCGGGGCTTCACATCGATCTGCTTTGTGAACCGCACGCTGACGCCGTCCACGATCGGCACTTTCTGCCGAGGCTTTCTGGATGGCGGCGGCTCGGCGCCTGTGAGTTTGTGCGCTCTGCTGATGTCAGAGTCGCTGGCGGCCTCGCTGGACGTCATGGAGTGCGCGTACATGAAGAAGCTCATGTGGACCGTCAGGCAGAAGCAAAAGCAGCAGCTGGAGGAGGCGCGAGTGCGCGCCAATTCGTGCGCCACCAGTTGCCACTCCTGCCGGCGGAGTGTCAACAAGCTGACCACGTTCTCATCCGGAGCCAACTGCCGCGTCTGTCTCGCGGTAAGCCCTTTGTACGCGCGTCGTCGTGGTCTACTCACTGATCCGCTGGCTTGTGTCTTTGTAGATGGTCTGCAGCAAGTGCAGCGTGACCAAGAAAGTGGTCGTGGAGGCTTCGTCTCACAACGCACCGCGCACGCCGTTAGTGTTCTGCCTCCAATGCTTCCTGGCAGCCAAGCAGATCTCAGCGAGAACTGTGGCCGAGGCCGAGCGGATAGACCGATTGACGCGAGTGATTGTCAGAGCAACTTAGTACTTCGAAGTACAGAGCGAGCGACCTGAACGAATGACATTCGACCGTTGGATTATTTAGGGGCTGTGTATCATAACATGTTTCGCTTGCTGTGGTGGGTGTATCGTTGATGTTTCATCTTTGACCCAATCGCACGAAACGCTGAGTCCGTTCAACAAACACACATCGTCATCATCATTGCTCTCCCTGCATGGATGGTACCCTTATCTCTACGTAGTGTGAACCACATAACTTTCAATTGATAAGGGACTGTGTTTTGGAAACGAAGCTCTGCGTTGGATCAGGTTTTGCAATTTACTTATTTGTTACAGATTGTATGAGAGTTTAGATGGAATCAGATTTCTTATAAAAATGCAGGTTCAGGTTAGGGATTCTAGCCAGAACGTGGGATGAAGTGGACGTTTCAGCGCAAATATTGTTTACCGGCATGTGGGATTACGGGTTCATGCAGGGATTATGGGGGAAATTTATCATAATCACCCCCAGAACTGTCTCTTCCTCAACTACACTCAACCCTCTCTAATGCTTCTATTCATCCTTGAAGTACACTTGTTTCTTCTTAAGTATCAAACGTTTACTCTTTATTCATATTCACAATAACTCTTAATAATACATGAATATATAGTAATCTAAAATTATATTATTCCACAGGTTTGCTTCTCATCACTGTGCTCTCCAGTGTCGCGCACCAACCAGCCTCCCCACAACTGCAAGGCCACCATGGAGCCCATGAGCTACGAGTCGCTGGGCTTCGGTCCGCCCCAGCAGCAGCAGCAACGCATGAATATGCACTACCAGTCGCGCAAACTAGCGTCTCCACCGGCACAGCTGGCGTTCACACGCGACTACAGCTCGCCTGTGAGCTGCTCGGAGACCGAGTCGACGGCCGGCAGTGGCGAGACCAGCGGCTACAGCCCCAACGGATGGAGCACGGGCAGCCACACGGACAGCTCAACGTTCTCCTCGCCCCCGACGGATGACTGCGGCGCGAACGAGTGGGATCTGCTCTCGGACATGCTGCTGGACGACTCGATCACGAGCGCCACGATCGGCGCCAGTCTGCTTCCAGGTCCAGCGCCTGCCCCGATCTACCAACCTCCTTACATGTACGAGCCGCAGCAGCAGCAACAACAACAGGTCCACCAAGGCTTCCACGAGCCCCCGCAGCAACAACAGCCCAGGCCGCCGCTGACAGGTCTCCAGGCTCTGTATGCCGCACCACCAGCCGCCCCAGTTATGGCCCCGGCTCCGTACGCCAATCACGTGCAGCAGCGACCCCCGATCCCATCGAGAACGGCTCTGCCGCAGCCCAGCAGCGAACGCGCCACCCCGCCACGCGTGCATCCGGTCACGCCCAAGGACGAAATATCGTCGCCCAAGCAGCAGCAGCAGGCGGAGCCCGAGGTGAAATTGGAGGAGTTGTCGCCCTCGGAGCAGAAGAAGATGCGGCGACGCACGCAGATCGCG